>CM074952.1:20410537-20433686 GCA_037577455.1 Pangasius macronema
AGTCAGAAAATTCTTGATGAATGTTTCAGTACGTAATGCTTTTATTTTTCTGCATATACACCTAAATAGCAATTTCTAGGTGATGAAGAATGTGTATTGGTACACAAAAATATCCAGTAGAATCCTGAACTGAACCAAAATGCAGTCACCGAGTCATATGGATCAAAAATATATCATGTCTTTTTGTAAATCAACTGCTTTACAGCTTTATTTAGCAACTGCTAAAAAAAAGTGCTTTGATATAAAAAGGCAGGGTTCTTGGTCAAATATTGACAGTGGATATCTGGTTAAATTTCAGCCATTAATTTGAGTATATGAGGGTGGAAGAAGTGAGGGATTTGGCATACATTTTTACTTATTATTTGTATTGCAGTTATGGAATTTAAAAGACAGTAGTTTTTTTTAAATTCTTTGTTTTTTCAACAATGAAAAAAAAAATTTAGACCCTTTGTACGATACGATCGAGATCGGTGTTCTCACATCATGTATCGGTATATCAGAAGTTTATTAGACAAAGAATCTGCTTTGACAGAGTAACTACACGCATTCATTCATTTATTCATTTGTCTTTCAGGGCAGGGTCAATGCCTTTTACATTGTCATTGATACAAAATCAAACAACATCCCATAGCCTACTCAGGAACTTTGTATTGGAGAAAAAAACTACTTCAGACAAGCTTATACAAACTAGTTACTACACCAGGTTAATTACAGCTGCAACAGAACTTTAATTACTGCTTAAATCCTTAATATTTTACAAATAAAGCTAATATATTTTTAAATTACAAGTACTTACTTTACACACATGTAAAAACATTGTGCCTGTTAGCATTTCTAATAATCAGGGGAGGCATTCACATTCTGAGACTTAGCTATAACTAGCAGAATGCTGTAGCGAGTTAGCAAAGTTTATATGAAAGAAGTAGAACAAACTGTTTGGAAAGAATAATATAGAATATGTTACAGAGGGTAAATAGGGCAAAGAAATTACACTGTAAAAGTAAACTATTTCATTTTAAACCCATTTAGAGTTGTCTAATGCTAGTGAAGAAGTTTAAGCATATAGCTATAGGCTAAACATTAAGTGAAGCCTGAAAAGCTAACATAGACAAACAATGCTTGGTGATTAGCACCAAACTCTTGACCATATGGTTTGTTATAATGCTAAAACTGTAAGTAGTTTCCAACTATCACCTTGATCACTAGAGAAAAGAAAGAATTTTCCTCAAACATTATTGAGTTTTTACTTCTTACAGGCACGCATCATTCTATTTTAGCTACTACTGATTATTATTTTTAATTTATATTTTGTCAGGTTTTATTGGAAAATCCTATGCGATACCTCTTCGTCTCCTCAATCCACATGCTCTCAATTATGAGACATCAGTGGTTAGGTAACAATAGTGTTATTCCGCAGCACAAGGTCAGAGTTAGAAACTGGGGTGTGTATGACAGCCTGAAGGGTTTTATACCCTTTACAGTTTACCTGAACAGGAAGTTTGAGCACTGAGCATGGAATTTTTCCACATGATTTTTTACTGGAAACATCTTTGCATTTAGTAGATTTGAAGGACTGCATGGAGTTTTTTCAAGCTACCTTTCATTGGAATCAACATTCAGTAGATTTTGGAATGTTAAGGATAACAAAAAATGTATCATTTAGACAGGCACACAGAATATTATGGTTCATCAGTTTCTCTTATTTTTGGATGAGACTTATAATACAGGATGCTACATCATTTAATTTCATAATATCTGACAGTAAATGTTTTAGTTTTGTGCCAAAATGAGGTTTTGACACATATTGGAATTAAAATGGTTTTTCCTACGGTTTTTGGGACATTGCCTCTCACATTGCCTGGGGGTACACACTCATACGCACAAGAAGTGAAAGTAATAGATGATGGATTACAAAGAAGAGCTTTGGTGAAGACGAATGGAAACAGTCAATTCCCAAAGAACCTTAACGTGCTTTCGAGTTACCCAGAAAACACACATAACACCATACTCACGCACTCACTCGTATCTAGAACTAATGTTTGCATATACTCCTACACCAACCTTTCAAATAAGCAAATGGTAAAACTGACACAAATAGACTTCCAGTAACATGTATTTCCTGTAACTCACGCCAGGTCCTAAACAGTAGGACGCCCAGATGTGCTGATCAAGTTTCACAGCTGGAGGCATTCACACAAAACACTCTCTTACACACATGCTGTCCCTCTCTCTACTTCACTCACGTTAACTACTGTTGTTCACCTGCATCATTCACAATTTTCCTTTCTGTGGAGGTGTTTTGAAATCCTGTGATAATTCACAGTGCAAGCAACAGGCTCTGACACACTTTAAGTAAACTATCTTGCTGGCATTCGTATGTCTAGTTCAGATTCCGGACCACTTCGTTACACTTGTCTCCTCCCTTCCTTGCACCCAGTTCTCTATCCATCTGGTTCTCATCACTCTCTGAACTCCCTCGGCTTACACCCCCTTTCTCCTCTCTATTTCCATTTACAAACCATCCATTTTTTGTAATAGTATCTAACAGTAAACTTTGAGGGGCTTTCGTCCTTGCTCACTTCACCCTTTACTGCTCTTGTTTTTGACTCCTCCATCCCTCTCTTTCATCTCCTCCTGTGCATATTTTCCCCTTGGGTCTGTCCTGTCTCTTTTCTACAAACACATACAGTTTATGCCCACCTCTCTTCATCTCTTGTTCTGTCTCTCCCTTTCTCTTTTCCTCTCTGTCTGCTCCTTCATACCTTTGAGCTTTGTCCAAAGTTTTCCCGTAAGAAGCCAGCTGCATAAATAATTCCACTTCATGCCAGTGACTTGTTCATCATCAATGCAGCCATTGTTTTCTAACACAACCAAGAACTACAAATCCCATTGCCATTTTTAGTTGACTCCTACCTGTTGTGCTTTGCGGTTTTGTTGTGCTTTTTGAAGGTTTGATCTTTGCTCTTTGCTGGCTGCTTGTGGTAGAGCTTGCTCCTTGAGATGCAGCTCCTTCTGACTTCTGATTGGTTATCATCTTTGTGCTTGCTAGCTGCGTTGTGCTTTTTGGCTGTGGCGTAGTCAAGTTGGCTGGGGTTTCTCTTTGTGGTGGTGTCCTCAGCTCAAGATCATTCATGTTTGCGTAGAATACGGTAGTGGTTCCATTAAGGGATGGTGTAGTTGATGGACCTTCTTTTGATTGATGGCCTGTTGCAGTGGTACTGCCTTGCTTAGCTGATAAACAAGGAAAAAAACAAGGAGGAATAAGAAACACTGATAACACATACAGGAATGGAAACATGTGCAGTATTAACTCACCTCCTAGATCAGCCCCAGTAGTGTTCATCCTGTCAGCAAACATTGGGGAATGAACTGAAGTTGATGGTTTCCTGCTGGTCAGTGTAGCAGTGGAGGCTTTGTTATGAAGCACTAAGCCAACAGTAGACTTTACCGGAGTGGTGGACACAACTGTCAGAAAGGTATGAGATGTTTGGCCTTGGTCAGCATCATTAGAGTCAGTTGATGACTTTAATAAGCTAATTACAGTGGGTAGTAATACTGCTGACATTGACCAGTTTTCTGTATTGGTGTCAGTAATTGCTTTTTTGGGCATTGTATCATCTGCTATTGTAGTTCCACCAGAATCTTGTTTGATGGGTATAGATGTAATTGTTTCCTTTTCAGAATAGCCTCCATTCTTTTGGGTGGGTACTGTGGTAACAGGCTTAACTGTTGAACGTTGAGTTTGGCTGGGTCCACCTTTGGTTCTGTTGTTTGGTGATAGGGAATGTGCTGTAAAGTCAACTTTCATGTGTATTTTTGAAGGTTTCGTTGATGCCTCCTCCACTATATTATTCATATCCTCTGGCTGGCCATTTGATATAGTGTCTCCTTGCTCATAGACTCCAACAGAAGCATTTCTGTCTGTTACTCTTTCTGTCTTAGCTCTTGGACCCATTTTTTGATCAGGCACTTCAGTCCAGCCTATGGGATGAGTAGGCCTTAGGCTCTCCTGTGTCTGAAGCCGAACAAGATTTCGTCCACAAGACCACAGCGGTAGTATACTCCTTCTCAAATGTATGTGAACCGAACGTTAACCCTGGACGAGAGCAAGAAGCAAGGGGATCATTAGCAGAAGCGCCATGGAAGTACTTTGCCGTCCCAAGGCACACCTGATCAACAAATAGATGCCGTGTTTCATGTCTGTTCCTGTGGAAGAACAAATGTACATTAGATTTTAAAAAAAAAAAAAAAACAGACACACACATGGAACGGAATGAATTAGGCATGACTAAATTCTTCATGTGGGAACCAATCTATATCATCCATCAAATTTAGCTCATGCAAAGTGTACACTAGGTCTGTAATGCAATGCCACAATTTGTATCTGTATGTATTAGTGGGTGTGGCTTTTTTTTCATGAACCATACCACTATGCCCCTGGAAACACTGGAAAACACTGGGGGAAAAACGAGATACAAATACCAGTACTATCAGCATGGTCTGTGAATTTTGGCATTGAGTTCATAATTGGTCTTAATTATTGGGTTGGGACATGTTTTTTGTCCTGTTTGCACAGTTATTTATTTTTGTTTATACCTGCCCACAAACTAGAAGGGACTTAAAGTACGGACCATTGGTTGACTCAGGTGGACCTCTTAATTTGGTATAAGGAAGGTTAGGTGTGACCACCACTTTATTGCATTACTGAGCTCAAGTAGGAACACAAAAGGCAGCCTATGAAGTCAAGCCTGGGGTCGTTGGACCTAGTATCTAAAACATGCAGTACATCTAATATACACTGCACCATTTTCGACACTACCATCACACACAGATACCCTACAGCCATACTGGGAAATATTATGTCTAGATAGTCACATCGATGGTAAAAACAGCATGTCTACATGCTATTACCATACCCCATGAAATTAAATTACAGAGACAGACAAAACTCTGGCGAGGACTGAAATTTCAGTATGACTCATTATAGCACATTGGCTTCACTGGCCCTAAAAGAAACACTGCATCTGTTTTTTTATTCAGGGTCCTTGTGAGATATGTTCCAAAAACCGTAAAACACCTGTCAGCAACTCAGTCCATCCTCTTCCCCGGCATGCATCACTGTGACTCACTCCCACCCCCAAGTGCTGAATCACTATAAAGATATTTGGTAAAGCATTTGGATATAGTACAAAAAGTCTCTAGAGTGTCATATGAGAGCTACAGTCATAGAGAAAGAAAGGAACGAGAAGCCTGAATTCATTTAAGCACTTAATGTAAGCCATTCAATAACATTACGCATATAAAGAGAGCCAAGGAAAAAAACGAGAGCTACAGAAAGAGCAAACCTATCAATGATCCTGAGTAAACACAACCATGTAGAACATTTGAAAAGGCATGATGTATAGGTAAAAGCATGGTATAACCAACAGAAGAGAAGCAAATATAAAAAGAGAGACCGTATAAGAGAGGTGGGAGGTGTTTGTTTCAGTCTTCACCCCTTTTTTGCTTTTTCTACCTTTGGTCTTTCCATGTTTCCTTGGTCAGTGTTGTAAGTCCTCCTGTTCTTTTTGCTACTCTGACACACTCTGGCTTTAGAGGAATGACTGATCATAAAGATAAAGAGATAAGGAAGACAAAAACATGGTAATAAAGCAGGAAAGGCAGGGGATAGGACAAGGCAGTGAAACAGAAAGGGAGAATGACTGCAGATAAGAATTCCGCCTATGCAAATTTCATACTGTTAATATCAAACTGTTATTATAGCAAGCTCGGAGGTGTGTGTGTCGCTGCCGTAGTGTGTGGGTGTGTTAGTCTGCCTGGGGAAAATGGAAAATCAGATAGACATTATACACTGAGCCAGATGTTTTTTTTTTGTGTGTGTGTGTGTTACTATGTATGAATGTGTATGTGTTTACTCTATGCACAGCTATCAGCCACATGTGTGTGTTGTGTATATGATGAAATGGAGGCTGACAGTGATTTAGACTAAGCAGTAGTGTGTGTACAGTCTCACGCACTGCCATATTTACTTCCTGAATCGGACCCATTTTACTGGAATATGTCTGACCCTCTGTCCCTTTCCTGTTGTCTCTTTGTCTCTCTCTCATATCACACACATATACAGTAGGGATGATGTAATGCCCCGAATTTCTAAAGATATATAGAATAGTTGGTATAAAAATGGATATTTCTGTCTACTAAGTTGTCCCTTAAGGCAGAGTGTCATTGCACATTCTCAAACAATTATTTCTTTGACTTTCCTCTCTATCTCAGTGCGTTACAGCATCACAAACAGAACACACACACTATTCAGGTCATATATCACAGTAATTAACGTATTTACTGTAAAACCTTCAAATGTCAACTCTAAAACACCATAAACACCACACTACACTACCTTTACCTCGCTCTCACACACACCCATGCACACACTCACACACACACACACACACACACACACACAAAATATGACCATCAAATTCCTGACTCATGGCCACATGGGCCATTTCAAATGTTTAAAAGAAATGCTTGTTTCTCCAAAGCAGCTCTTACTCTCTCTCTCTCTCTCTCTCTCTCTCTCTCACACACACACACACACACACACAGTCTGACTGACTCATTCCATGCAGGCTGACGTTTCCGTTCATTTCAGTGAATGTTTCCAGGCAAAGACAGAAGCCTGTTTGTAGACAGTGGTATCAGAGCGCTGTCCTGCATAGCCCTGTACATGTATGTGTGTGTGTGTGTGTGTGTGTGTGTGTGTGTGTGTGGGAGTGGGGGTTTATCTTCTCAAAGGATAGGGCCGAGCTAAGTAGTCAGCATGTTGCTGAATTCCCCTGGGTTTTTTAAGATAAATGTGCATGGCTTATTTATATGTAGGATTGGTGGGGGAGGCAGTAGTGTGTGTGAGTGTGTGTATTTGCGCATGTGTGTGCAGTGGAAAGGTATGGATGGGGGGTTGCTGGTCGCTCTAACCGAAGAGATTCCACCCTTCAGGAATTTGAATAGTCTCTACTATCAGGGCAAAACCTGCTCTCTTTCCATCTTTACGCAATGCAGACTCGCTCAATTGGCAGAAATAAGCATGTACAATGTATGAACCTTAATCAACACAGCATGGGCACCTGATACTAGCATTTCCCTTTCTTATTTTCACTGAGGGTCATGGTGCTATCACAAAAGCATAAAGTATGATAGACTCTCTGCAAACTCCGTCTTACTTTCTGTTTTGTGGACATGTCTCTGCTGGCACCCACTATGATTTTATCAGGTTCTTATTGCCAAATACATGGCCCTAGTTTCTCATATTCTTTGCTTCTTTGACTCTTTCTCAATCTCTCTCACTCACACACACACAAACAACTTCCTCCACTGTTGTGTTGTTTACAAAAAAGATGAAATGTTACTCCAGTACCATGACACACATACAAACACACAAAGCAGGCCAAGCCCAGGTCATCATATCAATAGGGCCTGAGACTTGCATTGATTGCAAAGAGGGATACACTGATCTGGTACACGGTATCACTTTCCAACAAAGTCGATCCAGGGCTGAAACTCTGAATCAGTATCATATCAGGTTTTAGATATAATTTGCTCCAATCCACTGATGTCTTTTATGCTGTAAAAGCATCATGTCATCTGATGTTACATATAACGTAACAGCAGAAGCTTGCAGATTCATCTCGTTTACCCTTAAGAGCAGATTGTGAAGAATATCAGTGCCAAAATAAGACCATAATTTCACTACAAACTTTACCTTCCTTAAACAATATTGCCTTTCATCCTTACATTGGCCAATCATTCAAATAGCCAAGCACAAGCACTCCAAATACAAGCAGTGTACTATCTCACAATATATCACATATACTTAGTTTACTTCAGAGTCTTGATTATTATCTACATCTCCTCATTTATTCGCTCTAGCAAGTCATTGATTATTTCATATAATATATGGCATATAAACAGGATCACAGTGATTGTTTAGCTGGTGATTTACATAGCATCTCAAATCTCAAATCATACATAAGTCAAGTTATAAATCAGGACTCAAAGGTCCATGAGTCACGTACTACATCAGTGGGGCGTTCTTCAGTCATTCATCTTCAGTAACCACTATATCCTGATCAGGGATCTGGATCCGGAGCACATCCCAGGAACAATGTGGATGAGGCCAGAATACACCCTGGATGGGTCGCCAGTCCATCACAGGACACCATGCATACACATTCACCCATACAGTGAATTCAGAGCAGCCAGTTAATCTACTGGCATGTTTTTGGAATGTGGGAGGAAACCGGAGAACCCAGCTGCTGAGGAAACCCATGTGGGGAGAACATGCAAAACTCCACACAGACAGTAATCCAATCCCAAAACTGAAGTGAGCGCCCTAGAGTTCTGTAGACGGCAACGCTAGGGGTGGGCCATATGACGATATTAGATATCGTGAGCGATTAAAATTGCTGCACCATCTGTTTTTACAGAGAGATTGTGAGTGCTTTGATACTAAACACATTTCTTAAGTTGCACTGAACACACTCAAACAATCTATTTGCTAGTCCAGCTCGCGTTTTCCCTGACAGACACATGAACAAACCAATAACAACCAAGAGTTAGCAGTTCCTCAGCTTATATGTCCTCCTCATTTTGTTTGGCAACACAGCTGCTTGGCTAACAACCCCAAGGAGTTGGTGCCTTAAAAAATGTAATATCAGTTATATGGAACCACTGGATTTTACACGACGGACACAGCGCAAACAATGGCTGTTTTCCAAATATATACATGCAAGATTGTCCCGTTGAGGAAATGTGACGAAGCTGTATAAGTGCCTCAAAACACAGCACCCCAAAGAGTGTGCTGAAATCCAGATAACACTGCGAGCACATGTGAGTGTAACATCACTGATACCAGGACATTTTACCTGGGAAAGGATTCAATGCCCATCAAAATGGTTGAACATCGAAACTTCTAGTTACGACTTACCAATATATACACTATTCCTCAATTTTTCATCTGTACACATAATGCTGAGAAACGTGCAATAAAACACGAACAGCTTTATTTAAATTTGCTACATAAGAATCTAAACCAACTCAGCTAATGCACTCAGCATTCAAACATACTTAATTCATCACTCGCCTGTCAATCACCTGTCTATTTATTGTACTTTTAAATACTGAAGACATTAGCAGAGGTGATGTACTTTTTATACTCTATGTTTTCATTATTAGGGATATTTGGTTGATCTGTTCAGTAACATATAAAGTAATCATGATAATACTGTGGTTGTGATCCAGCCTGGGGAAAAAAAAAAATCATGATATGATATTTATTGCCAGATCTGCCACCCCTATAGGCAATGCTACCCGCTGCAGTGCTGTGCAGTGGTGTGTTCACTTCAGTATAATTGAAACAATCTATTTCTGTTTGCACTCCAATATCCAAAACTGCACACTACCCAGAATAAGTGGGATACATTTCAGTGAAGCATCATATATATATATATAAATGAGGATCTGTATTCTGGTGCGTCTTGATGCATAGCAGTGATACAATTAGAAGCCAAGAGTAAATGCAATTTATGTCCAGTAGTTTTGTTGCATGGGCTCAGCCTGACAGATCTAAAAGAGCGTCGATCTACTGGTGTAAAACTGACATTTTGACGCTTTGGCTTCATGCAGAAGGGTTGTGATAACGAAGAGCGAGCAGTGCGTCTTAAAACAGGAGGAACGTGGGAGAGTTTTTGGTCTCGCGAGAGAAATGAAAGAGCGCGTGCACAAGTGTCTTTTCAAACCCGCTTCATTGTTTATGAGTGTATACTTTCTTTTTTAAAGGATATCACGCGACTGTTCTGTTGCATTTGCTCTGGTACCTTCAGCACCGCGTTCTCTTTGGAAGAAGAAAGCAAGGGATTTGGTGTGAGGCAGGCTTACCGCGGTGATCAGTCTGCCGCGCGTCATTGTGCTCGAGCGTCAATCCGCTCACGCGCTATAGCGCTGCGGAGATCTGTAGTGCTTTAAGGCAGCATGGTGCACGTCCACTGCATCGCAATTCGCCCTGCGCGCGACTGAATTGTAATCCTGGGTTTTGTTGGGAGTCTTATTATTGTTATTATTAGCTACAGAAATCAAGATGGTAGTCTGCTGCAGGGACACGCGCACTGAAGTGCCAGGGTTCGACTGCGCATCTGATCACGTTAACGCAGGAAGAGAAACACAAGTGATCCATCCTACCTGAACTCCTCGTGCCTTGCTAATGAATGACGTGGTGTTTTTTTGTTTTGCTGTTGTTGTTTTGCCTTAGGCACAGCTACTACCGTTACTAATGTAATGTGCCGAGTCCGCGATCGTGTTCCTGAAGGTGAACCGAAACCCTGCCGGTGAGGGCGCTGGGTCAGTGCTGTCCTCCCTCCGTCTGTGTCTCGCTACTAAATTCATCTCTCTCTCTCTCTCTCTCTCTCTCTCTCTCTCTCTCTCTCTCTCTCTGGCTCTCGCGAGCGCGCGCGGTTTGTCTTACACAACTGCCTTCACCGCCTGCCTTAGTGCCTCTCATTCTGGCAGACTTCACGTATGCGCAGTGACGTATGCACTTTTTGCAATGGCGCAGTTAGAGCGTGTGAATGAGGGAGTGCATGTGTGTGTGTGTGTGTGTGTGTGAGAGAGAGAGAGAGAGAGAGACGTGTAACGTGAGGAGATCAGATTGAAATTCTACACGTAGGTCTTGCTTTACCCCCCCCCCCCCACACACACACACACACACACACACACACACGCACACGCAAACACACACCAGGTGTGTGTATACATGATCGTTTCATTCCATTTCACTTGTCACTTGACAGTGCTAACTTAATTACACTCCCAGCAATACACACCCAGTACTTTTCCTTCACGTGTACCTTCAGCATATATCTTTCACCTGCCAAGATACTGTATATGTGGTGTTCTTTCAAGTTCAACTGGCTTTACTGTCATTTCAGTCATAAACAGCTGGTACAATACACAGTGAAGGAAACAACCTTCCTCCAGGACCATGGTGCTACAGTACTAGTCTTACACAGAACTAAATAATACTACAAAAACATACACAGGACTACATAAAGTGCATGTGTGCAATCTTGTGCAACACCACAAGACAGTACAACAATTACTACTGGACAGTGCAGGGCCGACCAGTACACAGTTCTTGTGTGGTGTAAAGAGATATACCAATATAATAATAAATGTAGTAAATGTAAACATGACTTATTTATTAGCTTTTAGAGTACACCTTTAAATCTTTACGTCCTTAAAGTCCAGTTGTGTACATGTGTATTAGTTTAAAGGTACACTATATTCACTAAAGGTACACACGATGTACCCTTGATAGTACCATCATAGCAACAAGGAAAATTATAGCTTTATTTCTGAGAGTGTAGTTGTGATTACATGTGAACAACAGGTTTATGTAAAACCTTCTGCTTTCAGACTTTACAGGTATAATATGTATGTAGGTATATGGCAGTCACTGTCGAGTATGGTAGTACTCGAGTGCTGGGCTTGGACTTAAGTTTGACTTCATGACTTGGACTTGCTACTTGATTATATGTGACCTGGGAGTTTAGTTTAAGAAACACTTTGACCTAGTGAAAGCTGCATGCTCTGAAATTATTTCATAATTGTCATTGTAAATAAGCCTACTCAGCTACAGTCTACTGCAAAGGATTAATATACGTTGAAACATCAGTGATGGCAACGATGCTCTTCTCATTCAGGTACTTCATTTGGAATTGACTTGACTGTAGGGACTTGGGACTCTTATGGTACATTTATTATTTTAGCTGACATTTAAGCGACTTATACTTGAGATGCAGTTACAGGATACATGGGGCTAACAGTCTTACCGAGGACCCAGCAGTGGCCTAGTGCTGAGGTGAGGTGAGGTGTGAGAGTGAGGTGACTTGTATTTGAACTTTTTGAACTTGACTGCAACATTGATGGAAAATTACCTTTTGTCATATAACTGTGTACATATTAAAATGAATTTTATCACGCATCTGTCATAGTGTGCCAATATGAAGAACTTTAGAAAAGCAAGAATGGAGAGCCAGAAAAAACAGTTATTGTCAATTTCCTTCACGAATCACTGCCAGAGGCAGATGCCGAGGAGCATGTCAACACCACATGCCATTACTGACAATCTCTGAGTAATGAATAATTCATCAGTTGGCAAGTGTTTAAGAACTAATACCGACAGAAATCTCAGAAGAAGAAAAAAACTTTGTGCCGTAATTTCTTGTACAGCGGATTGATTACTCTCTGGATGGAGCTTCACACATTCTCCTTGTGTCTGCACCTGGGTTCTCTGGTTTCCTCCCACCTCCCAGAAACATGCCAAAAGGTGACCTGGTTAAAGCTCGGTGTGAATTAGTGTCTGAATATGTGTGTGTGGTGTTCTATGCTGGACTGGCATCCCATCCATGATGTATTCCCATCTCACACCCAAGTGTTCCCAGGACTGGCTCTGGATCCTGTTCAGGATAAAGCAGTTTCATGATGATATCATATCATATCATCATCTTGCCCACTCCTAAATGTAATCAGTCGATGATTGAAAGAGCCTCTAACACCTAGAAACAAATGTAAGATTAATCCCAAGATTAATCACAAGTGAAACATGTTAACAGAAGCCTAAAGCCAATAATCCACCACACAGCAATACTGCAAATGAACAGTTTTCCAAATTATTTTAAGTCTAGAAACACTTTTCAAAAGTGCAAACTGCACCTAATAACTTAACACACTACACACAAACACATACACACTCACATAAGCATGAACATGCTCACACATATTTACAGTATATACACACATTCAGCTGTTGAAATACAGACATGTACCCACATGCACTGAAAAGCCGTGGCGTCTGGAATAACCCATTCAGGCATGAGGATTTCTGTAAGACCGTTACACTGGCACTGAACATGCCGGGAAAGATGAGCGCATTGCTCTGGGTGACGACAGAAAGATGCGTAGTGTGTAAGTGTATGAAAGAGGCATAATAGCAGACCTTGATGTACATTCACACAGAGACACAAAGGAGGGATTCGGATAAAAACGTACAGTCAGTGGCACAAAGAACTACATGGACTGATTAGCTACAGTCGAGTTGTGTTTATATATGGTGGACAGCGAGAAAGAGAGACTGCTTCCGTGTCTTTGTGACAAATGTACAATGGCTGTGTTGTTCCCACACCTTGCAGTATTGTTTGTGTGTGTGCGTGTGTGTGTGTGTGTGTCAGACAGAGGGGTCTTTTTCATTTCCACCCTTGTGCTGGCTTGCATGTAAACGTTGACATTGACATTGCATGTTTAAACAAGTTCAGTCTCTTTTGTTTCATTTTCTATAATGTATTTAAGTACCTGGGCATGTTTTTAGATCTTGGTGGGGAACAAATGGCCTAGGAATATCTGACAGTTTTGAATTTGTGGGGACACATTGCGAGGAAAATTGCTTTTTTTTAACAAAACCAGCAGATCCAAATAGCGAAAATGTTTTCTTCTGGTTAGTGAAGTTAAGGTTCAGGTCAGATTTATGTGTAGCATAGATTCATTAACTGTATTGATACATAAGTCACAAACATAGTATGTGTGTGTGTGTGTGTGTGTGTGTGTGTGTGTGTGTGTGTGTGTGTGTGTGTGTGTGCATCAAACAACCAGGCAACTATGGTGGAACATGGAACATATAACAAGCTGTTATAACGTAAGTGATAACAGGAGCTTACTTGTTTTGTGGATGTTTCACAATATTAAACGTAACTTTAAACAGAAAAATATATGTTGTGTCATTCTTTAATAAGTAAGAAATTGTTACCAATGGCAACAATAGTGTAACACACTGCAGGATGTGCTGAAAATAATCAGTTATGGTGTGTTGTGTTGCAGACTGCTGGGGAGTTACTGTTACCACCACTGATTGTTTTTTTCTATAATATAAGTGTTTTTATTCCTCATACACCACAACATTTCACCAATGCTTACATTTTTTCTTTATTATGGACACCATGTTATACTTTTTTATCTGTTTATAGTTACATTTACTTTTGTGGAATGTTCATGAAACAAGACAGTTCCTGTTATCACTTACATTATAGCAGCTATGAACTGTTGTTTCCTCACTGGCTCTTGTGAAGCTAATGGGGGACAAAACTGGAGCTTGTGAACTTGTTGAGAAACTGCAAACCCCTCCATCCTGAAGACTTTCCAGCTTTACCTCTGACTGTTACAAAGCACTGACACTGGAGACTCCTTCCAAAAATATGTTCAGTAATGTGACCTCACATAAAACGTCACCATATCGACAATCACACGTCGTTAAAATCCATTTATGTGGAGCATCTGCCAGTAGATTGAGCATTTTAATGTAAACCTTGCAGACATCACTACTGTCAGAGTATCGGAATTACTCAGCACCTTCTGACTAATCAGAATTGAGAATTCAAAAGCGCTTTGGTATTTTTACAATAAAATACTCACCTAACTAAGTACAGAATAAGGACAGTGAAACCTTACCTTCAAATGGCACTCATTACCTCATCCACTGGCTTGAACAAACACAACTAACTCAAGAGGAAAAGAAAACTTGCTACACCTGAAGAAACAGTGTAAAAGAAACAAGAACTCGGAAACTGGAAAGCTTGTAAGCTCTACACTCGCAGAATTAATGCTTGCTATAACCACAAATTTATAATAAAGCTCTCAGTATCCATTACACAACAGAAATATATTGCAGTATACCATGAAAGTCCATGAAATATATTTACCAATATATATGTATCTTTTCAACATGTACAGTAAATATACAATATACAATAAAGTATTCAGTAAACAGCAAAACTATTGACTAGCAAAAATAATGTATAAAGTATAACGCATAAAGTATAAAGTAGCGTTTCAATTATTAACGATTATTCATATAATTCATTTCCATAGTAGGAGAAAGTATGAACCTTGGATCTAACAAAATCCTTCTCCAATGAACTTTTTTTTTTAAGTAACAATTTTCTCTCAAAAACACAAGTAGCAAAATTATTAGCACTCTTAAAATGTCATATAAATATGTAAAATTGCTTTGTTATCCGTCACATGACATAAAACAAAAGGGCTTTTTGTATAATAAAGTGGCTGATGATCATAAGGTGACTGTCATTAGAATGTGTACATATGAAAAGATAGATAGATAGATAGATAGATAGATAGATAGATAGATAGATAGATAGATAGATAGATAGATAGATAGATAGCATTGGAACTGAAGATGCCAGTCCACATGTACAAACATTAAAAACAACCTAGAATAAAAACAAGTAAATCATTGCATACAGGAATGGGCCAAGATACATGGCTCACCAACCTTCTTAGCAAAAGTTCCACCAAATATCTATTGTAAAGTATTGATACTTTTGGATCCTGCACAAAAATCTTTTATGATTAAAAAAAAAAACCTTGAAGGCTACCAATGATCAGAGTTAAGAGCATGTGTATTCAGTAGCTTATGCAGTGGTATTCCTCACAGTCCTAATGAGATTAACATAATCTGACTGTTCATCAGGAGGCGTTTAGCTGATGGGTCTGAATCGACTCAGAAGGTGAGTCACGATGGCTGCCCTTCCATCTGCCTGACTGAAACTTGAGATACCATGTGACAGCACCAGAGAATTAATACCATGTACCATGCTCCATCATCTCAGCGTAATAACAGCTTGGTGTATGTTGGAAAGTAGAACTCACAGTACTGTAATTTAGCACATCATTCCTCTGCATGAGCTCCATTACTCCATCTGAAGTCACCTACTGGGATGTTAATCAGTTCAGCTTGTAGACTTAATAAGAATCGGGTGGCTTGATCCCTGTGGTACCGAGTGAGAAGCGGATAAGCTGCTAAATATAAGGGGAAAATCCCCTTAACCGGGCCCCAAAATGCCTGCAGCTAGGGGTTCTCTTTGTCCAAATTCTGTTTTCTGAAGGTGCAATGTTTTTTTTAATTTTTTTTTATTCTTGGAAATAATTTTTGTAATATATGACTATATACATTGAATGTTCTAGATATTGTTTTGCAGTGTTTGAATCCAAATACATAAAATAGCATTGTTCCCTTGTTAGGAAATAGATATGCTAGTAGTGGGCATGTAGGGAAGGTGAATGGTGTGTGTGTGTGTGTGTGTGTGTTTGTGTCTATGCGAGGGAGAAAAGAATGGGGTCAATAAAATGAAAACCCGAGGTATTCACAGACCTACACAAAAAAAGCCCAGCAGTCCAAGCCCACCAACAGTGTGTGACACACTCACACACTCGCACACACATCTGTTGTATTAGCCACTGCGAATCTGCCTAGTTAGAGCTAGAGAAAAACAGCTTAAGACAGAACAATCAGATCCACATGGAGACACGCTGTACTCCTACCAGGAATGGGCATGCACACACGCACATACACACTACCAGCATATCCTAGAAAAAAAAGTGGCCATCTGGTAGGCAGACAGGGCCTTATTCAGTAATATCAAGCAGGAGGTGCAAAGTTGGCGAGAGTAGAGGCCTCACATGAAAACATGTCTCAATTAGGCAGCTAACATTTAAACCACAGTTACTACAGGTGAATTTAGTTATTCAATCTCCCAGCTGGAAAAGAATCCGAAAAAAAAAATTCCTCTAGAACCACAGTAAAATGGCTTGCAGACCGCAGCAGAACAAAGCACTGGCACTGAAAACCGGTGGCAAGAGTTGAAGAGAGGAGTGCACAAGTGAGGAATAAGAGCTTCGGAGATATTCTGCACGGCAGTATAGTTTCATATCTCCCGCTGTGTGTTTTTCCATCACACTGAACCCAGTGCTGTTATGTTGGAGCACAGGTGTCAAACTCACGGCCTTGGTTCATTAAGCCCGAGTGGACTTCCGAAAAATAATATTGAGATGTCTTGAGCTATATTATTACCCATATTACAGCTGTATCAGGGTAATATACTGTAATGTCTGACTCCATATTCCCAAATCCATCACCTGCAATCTTTTTCCTGAGTGTACGTACCTACTGAGATGTCAAAAAAAAGAAAAAGAAAGAAAAAGAAAAATTAATGGCAAGTCTTAGAGACATGGAAGACTATAGCAGTCTTTTTAGAAAACTTTTTACTATTTTTATATACTTCACCAAAGGCTAAATATGGTAACCTATCTAATAACAAGACACAGTCTAAAGGTAACATTTACCATTAAATGAGACTTTAGTGGATACCCACTGTACTGTTGCCACCTAACAGGTTCAATCGTAAGCTCAGGTTATTGTCTGTGTGGTGTTTCTCTGCATGTTCTACCCATGTCCTTGTGGGTTTCATCCAAGTTTTCCAGTTTCCTCCCACCTCTCAAAAACATGCCAGTAGGTAGATTAGTGATGATAAATTGCCCCTAGATGTGAATGAGTGTGTGCATGATGTCCTGAGATGGACTGGTGTCCCATCCAGGCTGTATTCCCCACCTCACACGCAGTATTCCCGGGATATGCTCCGGATCCACCATGACCCTGACTGGCACAAAGCCATTACTGAAAGTGAACGAGTTAATGGAATAGCAGAGAGTTGAATAATCTATCTATCTAAGCCATCTTTTTTCTACATTCAGTTTTAAAAGAACAAGATTATAGATGATCTTAATATACAGATGCATGCATAATAAGTCAGAGAAGAGAGTGTTTAGAAATGCCAGTGAGTTTCAGTTAGAAATTGAATTCCTCTCCATTATCTTAGAAGATGTGCACAAGGTCACAAGGTGTCAATTATTCACGAGAACTATTTAGAGTTAGGATTTTTTTTTCCTTCTAAGAGAAGGTACATCAATAATGTTAAATAATGTCCTTATGTTAATATTCTAATCATTGTAGAAAACACTTTATAAACATTTTAAATGATGGTGCCAATAAAATCCAAATGTCACTCTAGATGTATGTACATTATCTATTTATTCAATCGACAAGAATAGAGAGAATGAAAGCATTCAAGATTACAGCTGTAGATGGATGAAAGAAAGATGGTGACTTTTTTCCATGATCAGATCTAGTCCAGATCAAGGGATGAAGCTGCTTTTTTTCCATAACAAGATTATAGATTCCCTGTTAATCTAAATGATCTAATATTAAATATAGTATATAAGATGCCCAAAAAGGAAATCTGCAGTGAAATCTTGAGTACAAACACTTGCAAGCCTCATGCCCAGTCGTGGCTCTGCCTGTCTGTCTGTGTTAGTGCTAGTGTGTTTAATTATGTCTCTTGGCTATTTTGCACTTGCTTCTGGTCAAGTGGTGGAAAGTCTTGAGGCGCTTGCAGAGCTAAATTACAAACCAAGAGAAAGGATTCTGTCCTTGGCCAGGAGACACAGACATCTCAAGTATCTGGGAAACATCTTTGATTATTGTCTACTTCTGAGCTCATTTCTGCAACGTGAGCTATCTGGACATTGGCAAAGGGTGCTGTTTATTTTAGCACCACTAAAGCCTTGTATGGGCTCAGGCTTACATAACCGAGTGACCAGACTCTCCTCTACCGTTACGTGAGTGTCAAAACCATGTTTATACAGTATTGTGCAAGAGTCTTAATACATTTTGTCTTCTGCAATAGTGTACCAGTGGAAAAGATCAACATTTAGTCCAAACATTTATCTTCCAATTTTTTTTGTACGTTGGTAGGGAATGGAGAAACAGAAGAAACAGAAGTAAGAAAGGCAAAGACAAGAGAACAACTGGGGCAGGTTCTCAGAGAATGATTTAGCTTTGTACTTTCTACTGCTATTAATAGTAATTCATTCCAGAGTGATGAGGATTCTCAAATCTGATTGGTCAGAAAGTGTTGATTAATATTCTATAGCAGCAGCTCTGACATTAGTGCTGGCTGCGATTCAAATCACAGATTTATTACACTCACTATCCGTTTTATTATGATCACTTTTACACCCGCGCATCCATGCCGTTGTCTAATCAGCCAATCATGTGGCAGTAGCACAATGCAAAAAAATCACACAGATACAGGTCAAAAGCTTCAGGTAATGTTCACAATCATCAAACACTGGAATGAAGAAAAAGTGTGATCTCTGTGACTTTGATTGTGTTGTGGATGTTAGTACCAGAAGGACTGGTTTGAGTATATCATAAAGTGCTGATCTCGTGGGATTTTCACACCAACAATCTCTAGAGTTTACGCAGAATGGTGTGAAAAAAACCCCAAAACAAAACACTGAGTACATGACAGTTCTGTTGGTGGAAACGCCTTGTTGATAAGAGAGGTAACCAGATTGGTTCAAGCTTCCAGGAAGCTTTTAAATATTAAATATGCATTTCACAGATTTCTTTACATGAACCTAAGACCTAACCTTTTTGCATGATACTGTGTTTGTGTGTTTGCATCCATGTTAATTCATTCTCCAAGCCATGTCCTATTCCTATTTTCATTCCAAGTCTCTTTCTGCCCTGAAGTCAATCTTGGTCTTATGCCAGATTCAACTAGACTAAAGCTGAGTCACTGCTTTATACAAATGACTGCACATACACAATCACGCACACACACACACACACACGGTTATTTATATACTGTATTCACATAGTCACACGAACCAAATGCAAAGAGCCATGCAAAGAGTCGTAAATAAAATTCACCCTCACCCAAACTCACCCTGTCCAGGTATTAGGCGTGACGGCTTTTAACAATGGTTGTGTTATTATACACCCTCTTACAATAGCGTACATAATGACCATACTATCTGAAAAGGCTGAGCATCACGGTAACACAAACACAGCTACTTGTTAAGATAAACACCCTGACCAGCTTCTAAGGCCAATATATACACACTTGAAGCAGTGTGAGAAGCCTTTAAATGATTGTAAACCCCAAATCAAGAGCTTTCAACCCGACACACAACCTCTCACACGCCCACACAATAAAAAACATGTGAAAGCATTATAAATTTTATGCAGCTTGCAGTGTGTCAGTAGCATTAAAAGGAGAAATAAAAAAAAGTGATCATAGTAATCCAAATCCCTTCTTTCACTTTGAATATACTGTTTTATTACATTCACTTACACTTCTGTTGCAGTTTTTAGCCTACTTTGCACTGTTTTATTGGCTTATAAAGCAACATTGTTTTCTTAAGATCTTTTGCCAGTTTTACTGAAGTTTGTAGAATAAAGTTCCTAATTCTGAAAGCACTTGGGAGGCAACAGTCTAGTTTCATTAGGCGTGTCTATATACTTTTTACTGCTTTTTTCCTGCACACTCATGAGTGTGTATGAGTCAAGAAAGGTCTCAGACCCGGTATAGTCCATTGTAGATGAATATGAAGATGCCAATAAATAAATAAATAATAAAATAATAAAATTAAGAAGTAATATGATTAATAATTACTACATGGAAACTGATTGTGATTTTGCTTTTATATGAATTTGATATTATAGCCCCTTATTATTATTATACTGTAGTCCAATAGTTCTCAAATTGGGGTCCACCTTATTAGAAAAACCTATAATCAGATATGTGGCAGAACATTTGAAGTTTTCCCAATTTTCATCTGTCCACTGTAGCCTCAGATTCATGTTCTTGGAACCTGATGCGGGCTTCTGCTGTTGTAGTTCATCTGCCTTGAAGGTTCAATGTGTTGTGCATTTTGAGATGCTTTTCAGCTCACCCTGGTTGTAAAGAGTGGTTATGTGAGTTACTCTAGCCTTCCGGTCAACTCAAATCAGACTAGGCATTATCTTCTGACCTCTCTCATCAACAACAATCCACAGATCCATGTGAAAGCATACTTCCATGCCGTAGTCAAAATAATGGAAAAGTAACTGGTTGATTAAATGGGTTTAATGTCAGCAACTCAGAAACAAGTAGGCCTATAAACAATGTCACCTTGATCCTAATGTGTTCTGTTGGTGGAAAGTCGAAGAATCAAAAGCTCTGTGGCTCCACACTATTTATAGACAATATAGACAATATTATTGTCCAAATTTAAACAAGTCGCCTAATATTTGAATAGTTGGATTCAGTTTGTAAAATGAATCTGTACTAATCTGTATGGGAAACATGAAATTTATTTTAAATTCAAAGGGATCTTTGTCTGCAAAATGTTTGAGCACCCCTCATGGAGACTGTTATTTTGAATGACCACTTTGTACTTTGTGGCCTTTAATATGCAATTTTATCTACAAAGGACAGAGCAGCAAGAATAGAATATCTTGTAATATTTATGCGTATCATTATGTAACATGAACCACTTTCAAACACAAATTACACATCCTGGATTTGAAGCATTAGTACTGTATACTGATTATTCCACTGTTTTAACTGATTTGTTAATGTAGGAATGTGATTCTTGCTTATGGTCCCAGGTTAAAAGTTAGGACACAGTTATAATAAGTTCAGCTGAAAAAGTTTAAGAATGGGAACGAGTTTGTTTGGGCAGGTGGTGGCTCAGTGGTTAGAGCTCTCAGTTTGTGAATGGAAGATTGTTAGTTCAGCTCCAAGGACTTCCCAGTGTTGCTGCTCTTGGGCCATTGATCAAAGCTTTTAACCCTCAGCGGTTCAGCTGTGCTCTGGATTGTATCCTGTATTAATTAGATCATTATGGGTAAGTATTTCCTAAACGGATAAAGGTAAATTGACAGAGGAGGTGACAAATCAAGCATGTTTGCTTCCTGACCTCTGCACAAAACCCAGTTGCTATGTTGCAAAAATATTTGAACTGAGGTAATGTTTGAACAGCAATCAGTCAAGAGAGCAGACTGCATCCATGCATGATGGTGTGAAGTGCGAGTAGGGAAAAAAAAAAACTCAGAGGAAGTGCCTTTGATCTTTACTGCCACATAGTGGACAGTGTGAGTAGATACAAGTATTCAGAATTATATTTTATAACCAGGAATATCTGATGCCAAACCAAATTACAGACCTTGATTCAAAGGCAGCCAAAAATCCTTTGTGAGAATGGAGTTCAGTCTGGGACAAGTGTATTGTTTTTGTTACTATACTTAAAATGAGTGTATTATTATAAGTTTGTACAATACTACAAAGTACACATTACTAAAAAGAAACATTAGCACCTTTAGTACTATATGGGTGTGCACATTTATATCAACACCAGTTGATCAGTTGTTTACTTCATTCACCACATTGAACATAGTCTATGCTGGTAGGCAGGATCACTTTATGCTAACACATACCCACAGGCTACTTTAGTAGGAACCCCTGTACCCCATCACCTGCTCTTTTTTCCAATCACCAGCTATCCATTATAGGTGCCCACCCTAGCCTCAGATTTCTGATCTTGGCTGACAGGACTGGAACCCACAGTTGTAACCCATCTACCTCAAGGTTTGTTGTGGTGTGCATTCTGAGATGCTTTTCAGCTCACCATGGATGTAAAGAGTAGTTATTTGAGTTACAAAAAAGGTCACAGTCAAAGTCACTGAAATTACATTTTTCCTCATTCTGACGTTTGATGCGAACATGAAGCTCTGAAGCTCTTGGCCTGTATCTGCATGATTTTATACATTGTGCTGCTTGGATACGTACACGAATGAGCATGTGAAGAGGAGTTCCTCTACACATGCTCATGCTCGTATTTGCTGAAATTATATTTGACTGCATATTAGGGTTTATAAGCAACCAAATATAAGCTTTATAAGGCATGTTGGTTCTGTCAGGTGTGATTTTGGGGAGAATGTAGGACTATTGCACACATTTGCACATGTGCAGTTTATGTAGTCCTGTGTATGACTATGTAGTCTTATTTAGTCCTGTATAGTCTCATATAGCTGTGTTGTTTATGTAGCCTGAGCCTGGAGGACGGTTGTTTTCTTTCACTGTGTACTGCACCAGCAGTATATGGCTGAAATGACAGTAAAGCCACTTGAAATTGAATTGGTTCATTTGTTTTTCCCACGACCTGTGCACCAAGCAATAGTAAGAAAATAGGAAGGTAAAAATCCAGTGTTATCATTTTTACTTAATTATTAGTAACATCTTGTGATCTGTAGTGAGAGCGGGGAGCAGGTGGAGGAAAACCTGGATAGGTGGAGGTTTGTGCTGGAGAGAAGAGGAATGAAAGTCAGTCGTAGTAAGACTGAGTACATGTGTGTGAATGAAAG
>CM074952.1:20433786-20447869 GCA_037577455.1 Pangasius macronema
ATGAAGCTAGTGGGTGCAAGTGTTGAGGATGCAGAAGATAGGGATAGGTGGAGAGTGATGATTCGCTGTGGCTACCCTGAAGGGAAAAGCTGAAAGAAGAAGAAGAAGAAGATTAGTAGCATCTCATTTTTTGTACCAACCAGAGACCACAGTTTTTTTTGGCCCACAAGACCTCTGCATTTACAGGCCAAAGTTCCCTTACATCACGTCAGCACAAAGTAGAAGTAACAGCCACGTGTCCGTTCTTTTTCACCATATCTGCTTTTCCACCAGACAAACATGGATGTTTCGTTAGAGGAAAAAAGCAGACAAGTGTAGTTTACAGGTGTTCGCCAAATTTCTGTTGCAAGGAGTCAAAAAAACTGTAAATGGATGTCGATTTGACATCTGCAGCCGTGGAGACACTATGTGTACTTGCGTGATATTACCTATCACGAGTGTGTTGTGTACCGTTTTCACGCTATTTTATATTAAAAAGAAATAATTTTCCCACATAAAACAATAGCTGTGTAATAAACCTGTGAGTTTCCTTTAGGAGCTAAAGTCTGCCATACACCAAAATTCAATGTATAGTATTTGTGCTTTCTGGCAGCACAAGCAGTCACTGATACTAAAAACTTGATTTCATCCCTGAGTTTTTCTTCCAGTCAAAAGAAATCTGTCCAGCGTCAGAGTTTTGGTTGAAAGAGAGGTAGATCACACTGCTGATCTTAGTCTCCTCCTTCCTTTTTCCCCATTCCATGTCTTTTTACAGTTTGTATTCTTTTTCTTTTTTTTTTCCATCTTTGCTTGCTTCTTTTCTTCTTTTATGGTTGGGATTTCTTTCAGCTTCTGGAACTTCTTTAGATCAGCACAGAACAAAACCTGAGAGACACACACACACACAGAGAGAGAGAGAGAGAGAGAGAGAGAGAAACACAGACTGAATCAAAAAGAGGTATAGAGAGACAGAGTCATGCTTATTTATTAGGTGCTCTTCAGTGAAGGCAAATTAATAGTGTGTGTGTCTATGTGTACAACAAAAAGCACAATAAAAGACAACACAAGTTAGCTAAAATAAATAATTGAAAGGACAAATAATAAAATGATACACGTATTTATATACTGCAGGATAGATACAGTTTAATAATGAGAATAGGCAAAAAAGAAAGGCATAAGACAGAACAGAAAAAAGGTTAATATGGCTGCGGAAAATACAGAAGTTTTGGGTTTTTTTTTTTAACTCACAGAGTGAGCCCAGCCAGCATAGGATCCCCAAAGCTTTCTGAAGAAATCCCCTGCAAACAGTGATAAAGTCTTATTACAATCATCATCATTTTCACTCAAATCCCACAAAGATAAAAAGTTTTTTTTTTAAAGCATTGTAAACAGATGGTGTACTTTCTCCTTGTGATGTTTTCAGCAATTATGAGTATGAGTATTTTACAGGTATGAGTATGAGTAAATAGCCAATACCAGTGTCACACATTTTCCAGTGTTAGGTTAAAAGCAGCAGAACAAATTCAACGCACATGCACCGAAAGGCCATTTCTAAGCGTCAACTACACTGTATATTAAGTTCAGTTATACAGTACATAGCCTTAACATCATTTCAGCGTTCAGCTACAAAGGAAAATATGGAAGACGATGTGACTATTGTTCTACTCACCGATCTCTTTGTAGACTTTATCGGTCAGAGTCTTCTGTCTACTTCCTGCAGCACAGCTATAGTCACGTCTCGCAATCTGCCACACGTGTGTGTCTACAGGGACGGCTTCAGACTTGTCCAGTGACATTAAACACACGCAGTCGGCCACCTAGACGACACACACACCCATGCACATAGACACAAACACAACAGAAACAGGAACACTAATAAACAAAGAGAAAACATCACTAGTCTAGTAAACGGTTGCTAATTAAGACCGGTTTGCAATTCTTTTTTCATGATCTCAGCCAAGATATTTGCCTATTAGTCTTGGCAACATGAATAGCTACCTTTGGGCCAACACCAGGGAGTCGAAGGAGAGCGTCTCTGGCCTGCAGGTAGGTGGCGTTACGGAGTGTATGGAGCCAGTTAGCACCATGGGAGCTCATAATCAGGTGCGCACTTTGCTGTAGGAAACGAGCTCGGTAGCCAAAGCCCAAATCCCGTAGCCGTGCCTCTACACTGCTCTCTGTCTCACACACACAACAATCAAAGACGTACATAATACTGAGCAGAGAAAAAAGGAATTCATGTATGCGCTAATGAGAGCACAGAGGTGAAGGAGTGTTTGCGTGTTACCTGATAAAGCCTCTATGGAGGGGAAGTCGTGATAGTGTGTGTCATCGAGCTTGCAGAGTGGCGTCCCAAGTGCGCTACACAAACGCTCGACCATCCCCTGAATCCGAGAGATGTGATTATTGGAGCTGCAGATGAACGAGAAGAGACACTCCACAGGGTCCTGGCGCAACATGCGCACTCCTGACACACACATAAATGATTATTGAGACCCAGTGCCACATGCAGCATGCCATAACATTCAAAATAACAAAACAAAGCAAGTTTTGGTCTTGAAGGTGATCGTAAAAAGTTGTTTGTGGAAGTGGGGGCGTGGTCAAGCGCCAGTTTGCGAATGGAGGGCGGAGCCGGAGAAGGTGAGTGGTAAGGAAGGCACACCTGTGGGGAATTCTACTACCGAGTGTTCTGTGTTGCAATGAGCCGGGGCGAGGATAAAAAGGAGAGAGACGAGTGCCGAGAGAGAAGAGATAGAGAGAGAGAGATCGATCCAGCACAGAGCCGTGTATGTGCGTGAGTGAGTGAAATAAACCGCTGAAAGCAGAAGAGAAACTGGAGAATAAAAAGCCTCTGAGTTGCTCCCAAGCCTGCCTCATGCTTCCTCATTTCTGCCCGAACCCATAAGATTTACGACATTATTATTAATCATAGTAGTAGTATTTTATTTTTCTCATATGCAAGGACACTTGACATAAATGTGAACACAATAGAAAAAATGCATATAGACAAATTACTCAACACAAAATACTGCCATATGTACTGAATACCATCGGTTCCCACAGCTTACCTGAGAAGACGCTGCCTGTGTGTCTGAAGTGCGGATCTGCATCACCCCACTCTTTGTACAAGTCCTCCAGCTTAACACTCAACTGGAAATAGTCTCTCAGCGCCTCTTCGTCTTTGCCATCCTGCTCGGAGGTCAACATGCAAAAGCTCGTTTCATCCTCTTCCTCCTTCACGTCAGCCATTTCTTTAAGCTTCTTCCCCGATTTGTGTGAGTTTTCCGCTTTTTTTCTTTTCCGTCCGTTAATGAGATGCGGATCCTCCTGGCGTCTGTACACATGGTACCATAAAGTGTTCTCCGTCTGAGTTAGCGTCCACACTCGTCCCCCCATCACTCCTGTCCAGTGGCCTTCCCCTGTCTCACGCCATCTGCATGAATTAACAATTAACACACACAGCAACCCTGTTTTTAACATCACGCCAATGGTGTTGGGTTTTTTCAGTAGAAACACACTCAATTTTGGCAGAAAGACCAATGCAGTAAATTTCCTAACCAATTTTTTTCCTAACCAGGGTCAAACTACATGCAGAGTCATATCATCTTGCTAACTTGGTAGGACGTAATTAGGTTTCATCAGCTTTTATGGATATATGAAATATTTTGTCGCAATTGAAATGTAACAGTTAAATGTGATATGAGTGGCGCATTATGTATCTTGCTGCTTACTGGTAATTATGTAAGGAATAAAACACCACAGGGTGCGCTCTCAGAAGAAAATAATCAAATATGAGGAGGTGTGATGTGGCCCGACGCAAAGCTGATTTGCTGTTACCACCCCAAAGTTGATTAGTTTTCCAATAACAACACATCCCAAAGTGTTTCATTAATCTAATAGCACAGCAATTTGCCAATGACTGTAATTTTTCATTTATTAAAGTACTACATGCCATACTGTACTTTTTAACTGTTTGTAGTTATGTCTAATGTTGTAGAATGTCCACATCAGAAGTTTTTCCTCTCTCTCTTGAAGATAATAAGACCAAAAAAAAAAAAAAAAAAAAATGGTTATGTTACAGAGAAACTGGAAAGCTCCAACAAACTCCTCTGTCCTGAAGACTTTCATGTAGTAAAACCTACTGACTGTTGCAAAGCACTGACACTTGAGACGCTTTCCTTAAATAATAAATAAACATCTTACAGAAAAACTTCACATGTAAATTTAGACGTTTTTCTTCACATATCAAAAACAACACATTTTTAATATGTTAATTGGCTACAATAACATCCCTGACCCATATGCCAATAAAACCTCTGGACATCACATCTGCAGGCTCAAAGTAAATCACAAATATACACATGGTATTAGTTGAGCACTTGAATTAAGGAGATTCAAAATTGTATAAATCAATTCATATCCACCGTATCATATATATTTTACCTGAAAGTTTGCCCACATCCCAGTGTCAGGTCCAGTCGAAGTTCAGATTTGGAGCAGGACAGGCAGCGCCATGCCTTGGCCCCCAACGAGAGCAAAGCATGCTGGGACATCCTGCTGGTCCACACTTGAGGAGTAAATGGAGTCAGCTAAATCCTGTACAAATCATCTCAGTTAAAGGTGCATTAGGTAACATTTTTCTTAATTTGTCAAGATTAGGTCTCTATCAGTTAAGTAGGTGGAGCTGAATAAGATTTGAATGATTTTTTTTTTATTTGGGCCCACCTCACTTTCTCCACCCATGAACACAAATGGTGTTTCGGCTAGTTAGCATTAGCAAGGATTGTCATGACATCACTTTCAAGCATAAAAATCATCGGCTCATAATGATTTATTATTTTATTTATTATCATAATTTATTATTTATTATGAGAATGGTCACAAGTGCAGTCGCTGTCCTTTTTTCTTCATAATAAGCTCTTATGTTAGCATCTTAGCTGAGGAGTGAAGGGGTGTGAGGGAGGGTCTATAAAATGACTGACAGGTTGGCCACGTAAACATAAACATGCATTCCGGCCCGTAAGCCAGTTTTCCAAAGGGCTTTTCTCAGCCACGTAATACTTTTCTCCTGAGGTCACGACTTAAACCATCGTGTTTTTTTTTTTATCACGTTCTATACATTTTCCAACTTATTCGTATTATTAGTAAGAAAAAAAAGACTATTGCACCTTTAAACTTCCTTCAGTCAAGATACTCGGGGCATCGACACCACTTTGTTAATAAACTACAGTTTCATATTCATGTTTAGAAACATTAAAAAAATAATTTGCAAAAAAAAATTGCTAGCTAAACTATCGACTAGCTGTTGAAATTGTGTATTTCTACCATACAACTATTAAACAATGCAAAAAAAATGTGAGGTTTTTACTCACGCTTCTGCTTATACAGGATCTGTGCTCAAAACTAATGAATGAGGCTGGACGACTGTACACTTTCACGGAGTTTCTGGACAACATTAATAAACCCTGCGAAAACTCCGAATTTGTGGACATTAATACAACATTCCATAACATAATTTTTTTTGTACTTTTATAACTGATTTTATCATAATTAGTCATCAATCATTAATTACAATCTATCATAAAGTGACTGATGCAACTATGATGCAAGTTTTGGTACAGAATATACACATTGCTATGAAATGCCTTATGATTGGAGAAGCGTTGTAGAAACTGATCCCTGATTGGCTCGTTTGTCACTTCCTGAATTACTGTGCGCTTGTGTCTTTCCAACCTGCATTCCGGAAAACCATACATTCAACCACCAATCAAAGGGCTCTATATGAACATTGGGTGGGGAAAAAACGCTCAGCTGCAACTTCTACATGAGTTGAAATGTATTTTTTGAGGGGGATTTTTCACTGGAGCACATTAACGATACGCGTGTTTTATTAATTATATTTATTTTCCACGCCTTGTCGAAATTACCGTAATTACGAGATTTCGACTTGTAAAAAAGCGTTCACGTCCTCGTATAACTCGTAATTACAATTATGAAAACTAGGAATTTTCCTAATAACAGTTATGTAAACTTGTACCACGTGACGTGCTTTCGCAATAAAATGCAGTTAAGTCGTTATCTCGTAATATTTCTGTGTAATAATTATAATTTACTAAATTATAATATCATTTTTATATAAAACTATTGTTTAGTTTTTCATACTGCTATTACTGTTATAATTATTTTATTATTGTTGTTGTTTGTTTAGGTTTGCACCAACACATTACACGTTACACATAAACAACATGTTATTGTTACCTGATGTGCTTTCTGTGTTCTTCAGTATTTATCAACAGCATCAAAATGTGATTGTAATGTTGTAATTGTGTATTTTGGAGTTGTCAACAAGTTACGTCATCTCACACGGATTCATTCTGGCGTATAGAAACGCATAATTCCGAGTAGGACATGAACAGCTCCGAGAAGGACGTCCGGGTTCTCATCTGGTAATTACGGTAATTCAGGCATGGCGTGAATGCAGTGTTATATACGAGCTCCGAGTTAGGCTTGAAACTAACAGCCAATCAGAGCGCAGGTGTGAGCGCAGGAGGCGGGGTTTGTAGGAAAATAGGTGGGAAAACAAAAACTTTTCCCTCTCTCATACTAGCATTTTTCTTTGGCGGTGGCGTGCGTGTGCGGAACAGTGGAACATGGCGGATTTGGTGGCTCTTTTTACCTCCATCGGGCTCAGCGAGCAGAAAGCTAAAGAGACGCTAAAAAATGAGCAGCTCAGTTCAGCTCTCAGAGACGCTATTACACAGGTACGTGAGAAAGACACCGGCACAGCGCGCGCCCGGCTGCTAGTTCGCTAGTTATGCTAACATCTGTCCTGTCAGCTGTCACTGCACACTGAGATATTAATAGAATTAATATTATTTCATGTTCTGAAGTCAATTTTAGTTTTTTATTGTCTGGCTGCATCTGTTTTTGATTTGAGTTTCATTATGTGTACATAACGAATATAGTTATGATATATTTCACCCATTAACATTTACACTTTCACTTTCATGCCTTTAACTTAGTTAATACTGTAGCTAGTTGTTTATCAGTCTGGGGCTAATGTTCAGTGTTTCACTTTAAAACATGATTTATGATTTGGCAGTAAATATTCATTTCATATCAGGAATACATTTCAGTGATTTAATTTGAAGAATTAATATCTGATTTAATTTCAGAAGTGAATATCAGCATTTTATTATTAAGGAATTAATATCTGCTTTATTTTTAGGAATTAATATCTGCAATTTAATTTTAGAAATTAATGTCAGTGATAAAATTTCTGGAATAAATATCAGTATTTTATTTTCAGAAATTAATACCTGTGTTTTAATTTTAGGAATAAATATCATTGATATAATTTTTGTATTAAATATCTGTATTTTATTTTCAGGAATTAATATCTGTGTTTCAATTTTAGGAATAAATATCAGTGATATAATTTCTGGAATAAATATCAGTGATATAATTTCAGAAATACATGTCAGTACTTTAATTTCAGGAATAAATATCAGTGATTTTGTTTCAAGAATAAATATTGGTGATTTAATTAAAAAAAAATATCAGTGATTTAATTTGTTGGCGATTCAACTGAAGTGAGCTGAGTCAGCAATCAGTATAAGGGAAACAGATTAAAAGATGTGTGTGTGTGTGTGTGTGTGTGTGTGTGTGTGTGCGTGTGTGTCCTAAAGGCCCAGAAGCTGTTGGGATCCAAAGCTGTTGACAAAGCCATAGGGAACCTGCTGTACAACATGGTGTCTCGTCTCCGAGACCTTCGCCGCTTGACCTACTTGACTGATTATATCGTCAAACGCAAGATCAACACAGAGCTGCAACTGTCGGGTGTGTATGTAGTTCTGATGTACTTTCTTTTACTCCTGTTAGAGGTTAGCGGGTTCTCGGCCACGCTCTTATCACAAGAGGGATATTGCTAGTACAGTTATAATGGCGTTTAATGGAAAGGGAAAAAAATCAATGATCTCAAATAAGGGATAGTGGTCAAGTTTTGCAAGTTTTTTCTTCTTCTTCTTCTTACTCACTATTTTCCAGTGACATTCACCATATTAAAGAAATCCAACACAGACTCTATGTTATGTCAGAAACTCTTATTGGCAAGATAGCGATCTATGCGATGACAAGTGTCATGGCACTGATGGCGGTATTAGCATGAGCGCGGAAGCTTAGGAAGCTGATCTGTTTGAGTACTAAAGCACTGCTGCATCACTCTCTTTACGTCGAGATGAAGCAAAGTGAAACTAGAGCAACATCTTGGACACCCAAGCAGCCACAGTTGTTTAGATTTGTTCTTATCTCTGTTTGCAGCTGCATTAGACTTTATGAAGAGCCATCCCGAGGATCCTCTGGACAACAAGGCATTTGAGACGGCCTGTGGTGTGGGAGTTGTTGTCACGTCAGAGCAGATTGAAGATGTGGTATGTCGATTGACTTTCAGCATTATGTCCTTGCTTGGTTGCTGCAGTGTGTCTGACTGGTTTCACAAGAATATTTTGGTGTTTGTCCAAACTCTTGCTTTTCATTTCATTACATCAGCCATCATACACCAACTTTTAATTACTTTTTGATTAAATGTACCCTGATGTGACCATACACCAGCCAACAGGAGGTGGTCTGCAGGAGACCTCAGTCATTTCAGGAGATGTTGAGCAAGATGGAGTCTTTGTTGCTGTAATTGACTCACATTCAGAGCTGTACGATCTGTATAAGCATACAGAAATATTTATACAAGGCCAATTTGAAGTGAAGATTAAGAGGCTGGCTTCTAGCTATGCGAAAGTAATAAAACCACAGAAACCAAATGGACACAGGAAGAACATCTACACAGACAGAAATCTGATCTCATGATTGAACCCAGGACCTAAACATAAAATTGACCATTTTCCTTATTGTCTATTGTAAAATCCCAGTCCAACCTACTCCTAGAGGAGTTCTGAATAATCTCACTCCAACTATTCTCCCACTGTTATTATTTTTATTTGCACCTGCCAATGATTTTAAATGGGTTGTGCAATGAAGCAGCCAATACGCTCCCATGTTAATATACGTATTCCTCCACCTCCATGAGAGTAATAACCGTCTTCTGCAACTGAGCTAGTTTTGTTCCCACAGGATCCCAGTCCCAATGCACTAGTGTAACTCTAATGTATTATCCCTGCTTATTTAGTCTTAAATTATATTTGAAGTGGTGGTAAAAATAGGAATTAATTCAAAATTTTCTACAATTAACCAGTAATGCTAAAGGCAGTTTTGGACAAAATGCCCTGGTAAAAAAGAAACAGCCCCCCAGTGTTTAATGTAATACATTCTCAGAATATTTTTGTGTCTATCAGAATCACATTCATTCTTGTTTCATGTTTCCACAGGTTGAGCTAACCATCAGAAAACACAAAGAGCAGCTAGTGGCTGAGCGATACCGCTTCAACATGGGGATCCTCATTGGTGAATGCCTCTTCATATTGTCTTGCATTAATACGGCTAACATCAACGTGTGAAGTGTAGCCATAGGTGACCTCTGTTGCTTGGTAACCGATGCTGATCACTGATTCTCTAGGTGAAGCCAGAGCTGCTCTTAAATGGGCAGATGGGAAAATCCTAAAGAACGAAGTAGACTTGCAGGTGAGCAGGCACACTTTTATAATCTAAAAGTTGAGCTCAGCAGATGTTGTGTTTAATCATACTTTGCTCTCTACGCAGGTCTTGCACCTCCTGGGTCCTAAAACGGCGGAAGACCTGGAGAAAAAACCCAAGGTATATTTCTCCATCATGTATATATTTAAAAAAAGAATCATGCATGTTGTTTCCCAATAGTTCTAACGTAGTGTGTGTGTGTGTGTGTGTGTGTGTGTGTGTGTGTGTGTGTGTGTGTGTGTGTGTGTGTGTGTTGAACAGGCAGATAAAGCCAAACCAGCAGAGAAGAAGAAGGAGGAGCTGGTTGAGTCTGTGAATGGTGAGTCACAGGAGGAGTTATTTCTTCAAAAGTGTAAAGCCATAACAGAAGGAAGTCACTCTTCTGTTTTCCATGTTCATTCCCTGGTGGCTTTGCCAGGCCTTTATTTCAGCCACCTTCAGATGCTGGTTTATGGGTCTTTCCTGCCTTCAGTTTTGTCTTCAGTAAGTGGAAAAACATGCTCAATTGGGTTGAGGTCAGGTGACCGACTCCATTTAAGAACAATCCATTTCCAAGCTCTTGGGTTGCTTTCGTGGTACACTTTGGGTCATTATCCATCTGTACTGTGAAGCTCTGTCCTATCAGTTCTGCAGCATTTGTATAGCTCTGCACACTTCAGAATTCATCCTGCTACTTCTGTCAGCAGTCACATCATCAATAAACACCAGTGACCCAGTTCCATTGGCAGGCATACATGCCCATGCCATAACGCTGCCTCCACATGTTTGATAGATGATGTGGTATACTTTGAATCATGATCCCTTCTTTCCTTCTCCACACTCTTCTCTTCACTTCATTCTGATACAAGTTAATCTTGCATCAGAACTGGGCAGGCTTTTTCTTTTTTTTTTTTTTTAATAAACAAAGACCTATCTGGACTTTCTGTTCTTGAGTGTCACCAGTGGTTTGCATCTTTAGGTAAACCATTTGTATTGAATGAAGGCGTCTCTTGATTGTAGACTTTGACAATGATGCGCCTTTTGAACCTGTGAAAATGAAGGGACTATGTGACGATTAATGCAATATTTTTGTTAAAACCCTTGAATTAAAGCTGAAAGTTTACACTTCAGTCATATCTTGAGTGCTTCATATAAAACTGTGGCGGTGTAAAGAAGCAAAATTACGAAAAATGTGTCACTGTCCAAATACTCATGGACCTGACTGTAGCTTGTTTCAGTCAAGTAAACAGTAACAAAGTTGGCGCACACATCCTTTCCTAAAGCATTTCCAGTGGCGCCATTTTTAAATATAAAGCTGTCAAAGCAATATAACTAGTTTGGATGCTTACAAGTAAAGGCGTAAAAGTGGGAAATATTTGTTCTTGTAATGCAGATGGCATCTGTGTGTGTGTGGTGAAGTTGGAGCAGTAAAACACTGTCTTTAATATACTCAGCATGGTGCATTGCTGTAAGTGTACAGCTGGGTGAGTTAGCTAGCTAGCTGGTTAGCTTTCTTGTTTAGTTGGATTTAGTTGGATTTGCACTTCTTTGGGCTGTGATGTGCAGCTGTGATGTGCAGTTTGTATTAACCTTGACACAGTTTGTTGTTAAATATGCAATATTTTATAGAAGTTGAGGTAAAATATGCGCTCCAGATCCAGGAGTTAGTGGATATCCAGCTCTCTTTTCATTGCAGCAATGCAGGCGTTTTGCTGTGCTGTATCTGTTGGAAATGGACACTAATTTCACACTAATTTTAATTTGGACATCCTATAATTAAATTAAGCTACCAGTCATATAAGAAGAGGTGCATAGAGTATGGGATTTCGCTAGCATTTTGAATAATGTTTACTGTCAATTGAACAGCAACCTGTATAGTCTGTTTCAGCTAAAAAGTGAAAGTAAAAAAACAAAAACAAAAAAACTTCCGTGTTCTTTGGATTAAAATATTTGTGCATTGTTGATGGACTGGGAGGAACGGCATGTCTGCTTTGCATCACTCATACAATGCAGTGTATGAGTGAAGAACTCCCACAGCTTTAAGGTTAGGTCCAGCCGCTGGCACTGCTGCTGTCGTTCAGAGTTCTGTCTGTGTGAAATGTGTTTATTTCGGTTTTATTTCTCTTGGGCTGTTTTTCTTGTTTGACTGGAGTGTTTTTAAGTCTTACGCAAGTCTTTTGCGGGATCGCAAAAAAGCAAAAGAGGCATTCTAAAACGCTTATAAAGTGACAGAAGCTTCACATGGTTTAATGTACACACAATGTATATATATTTTATGGTCATCATAACATGTCATTTTACTCTGTCTTCGTCGAAGTCATCACATAATGGAAGATAGCAGTAATGCGGTTTTATACTGTAACACGTTAAGTAAATGATGGATTGACTATAATAATCCTCATCAGTGAATTTTCATAGTTAGCGTACTCTGTTCTAGGCCTAGTCTCTATGGTGTTGCTCATTGTGTGACGTGCTACATGTGACCAATCAGTGCTGCTAGATTCTGTACAAAGCCTAAACAGGTACCAAAAACGAGTACTAGTCAGGTATGTTGTGTAGTGAAAAAAGGCTGGTTTGTACTTCTTGGTTTAGCGCCAGAATTTGAGTTAATGTGTGTGTGTGTGTGTGTGTGTGTGTGTGTGTGTGTGTGTGCGCGTGCTCTACTCTTTACAGATGTTAAGGTGGGGAAATCTCTGATGGAGCAGCTGAGAGGAGAAGCTCTTAAGTTCCATAAACCAGGTGAGCCTGAAAGCGCCTGTGAATTCCTTAAACATCAGTTTCCAGAGCACTACATTGATAAATGTATAAATGATAAAGCATATAATATGTATTAACTTTATTATTTATTAAAGATTTGATCCTTCAGTCTGATGTGTTAGGCTGTGTGATGCATACATGAATGTATGAATGAACGAATCTTACTTACTTGTGTCAGGACGACACAGAAAGATCCACTCTTAATGTTCTGACTTCCAATACAACATTGTGGTTTGTCCATGAAACTGCTGAAACAGCACCTGGAACTCACCGGAGGACAGGTGTGTGTGTGTGTGTGTGTGTGTGTGTGTGGCTGACTGGGTGTAGGAAGTGGTGAATAAAGAAAATGTTCCTTATCATTTTGGTTCACGGTTTTATTTTGTTTTTGTGTTTTCTCTGTAGGTTCGGACTCGGTTCCCTCCTGAACCTAATGGCATCCTCCACATCGGCCACGCCAAGGCTATTAACTTCAACTTCGGTTATGCTAAGGTACTGCAGCTGCTTTGCACACACGTGTACACACACATTGGTACAACATGCACAAGGCGTCTGTTTTTTTGTTTTTTTTAAACCTTCGTCACGTCCACTGTTTCTGCAGGCAAACAATGGCATCTGCTTCCTCCGCTATGATGACACAAACCCAGAGAAAGAGGAAGAGAAATATTTCACTGCCATTAGAGACATGGTCCTCACCGACCCACTCAGAAGTGTGCGAAGGAAGTCAAACCGCCATTTATGCAGTGACTACCGCTGGACTCAGGTTGATGTTAGCGTGGATGAAATGTTTGGCGTATGTCCAGTATCTTAGACAGCCTCACCTATACCCATACATTTCCTGCTTCAGGTCAAAGAGTTTCAGATGTTATGAAGAGTTTAGCAAATTAGGTTTATTGTCTTATATTAGTTGGATTTTTGCATCATCAGTGCTGGGGTTCAGTTAGTTGAATTGTCTGTTTTCCAGGCTATAAGCCCTATGCCATTACTCATGCCTCTGACAACTTCGGGCAGCTGTATGAACTCGCTGTGGAACTGATTCGCAGGTGAACAGCGCGCACACACACACACACACACACACACACACACACACACAAAGGCTGTCAAAGTTTAGAATACAGAAGTGAAATGAAATGAACCTGAAATGGGACCTTTTACATTTTGATAATTAAAGAAACAAGCAGATATTTGTTGAATGGATATGTGCATAATCCCTGTTCAATATGAAGTAGAACCATCTTTGGCTTTAATTACAGCTACAGGTCTTCTGGTATATGTCTCTGTAAGCTTTGCACATCTGGATCCTTGAGATCTGGGCTTTGACTGGCTCATTCTAATACGTTCAGGCACTTTGTGGTGAACCATTCCAGTGTAGCTTATGGCATTACCTCTGCCCCAGTCTCAAGTTTCTTGGAGACTGGAAGGGGTTTTCTTCTAAGATTTACCTGTATTTGGCTCCTCCTCAACCAGTTTCCCTATCCAAATATGGAAAAAAATCCCCAAAACGTGATGCTACCAGCACCATGCCTCACCATGCCTTTTAAGATGACATGATGTAACCAGTAGTCTATTCTCTTACCAGTTTGGTAACATTTAAACATGTTTACAGCGCAAACATTTTTTGTCAAATATGATGTTAATTTGCAATGTATATCTCCTTGTCAGGGGTCATGCATACGTGTGCCACCAGCGCGGCGAAGAGCTGAAGGGCCACAATGTGCCGCCCTCACCA
>CM074952.1:20456834-20473624 GCA_037577455.1 Pangasius macronema
GGGATAGGTGGAGAGTGATGATTCGCTGTGGCCACCCCTGAAGGGAAAAGCCGAAAGAAGAAGAAGAAGAAGAAGATCTTTTGTGGCGTGCAAGATTTATTAACTTCTTTCAGTCTGTTTTCACTTGAAACCTCAACTGTTTCCTGCAGTACCCACAATGCCATTCGACTACCTGCTGACAGTGGTGTTTACGCCATGCTTCATCTCTACCTAACGAGAGCAATGCGGCGTTAATCTTCATAAGGGAAGATTCATTCATAAGTGAAATCTTTTGAGTAGGTAGTGACACACTGAGTTTGTAGACCCATAACCCTCGAAGGCTGTGTCCGAGTCATCGTAGTGTGAGCTTGGAGAATAATCACTTAAGGGCTTAGGTCTCTCGCATCATGGGTACTCCAGCCTCACCTTAACTCTTCATCTTTTCGTTCGCAGGTGCTGGTGTTGCGGGAACTGGCCGTCAGCGCACCCACGTTCTTCTTTCAACAAGTTCAGCCTTTCTTTGACAACATCTTCTACGCAGTGTGGGACTCTAAGCAGGCTATCCGTGAGGGAGCAGTGTCTGCTCTGAGAGCGTGCCTCATCCTCACCACACAGAGAGAGACCAAGGAAATGCAGAAACCTCAGTGGTACAAGGTGAGCTCTCACCACTTCACATGGCATGGTGGAAAAGTACATTTCTTAAAAATAAGCAGCTTGGGTTTTGAGGGTGTGACTTTGTAGAGACCACTAAAGGGAGGGAGGATGTATTTGTTTAGGTTTTGAGTTTCAGCTAATTAGTGCCCAGTTATGGATTGAATGGATTTGACTCCTCTTCAGTTGTTTAAGTGAATGATGTTTTGGATACAATTCCGGTCCATAGCAAACGTTTGAAGAGGCAGAGAAAGGTTTTGACGAGACGCTGGCTAAAGAGAAAGGCATGAACAAGGATGACCGGTGCCATGGTGCCTTGCTGATTCTGAATGAGCTGGTCCGCATCAGCAGCATGGAGGGAGAGGTATGCGTCTTACTTTCCTCTCAACCGTACAAGCGTAAAAGGACAGCATTGTGCTTTAAACACAGTGTCCTTCATCTTCTGTCTTCATCTTCGTTTACTCTCCCTTTCTCACACACCGTTGCCGCCTCTGCTTTTCAGCGAATGCGAGAGGAAATGGATGAGATCACACAGCAGCAGCTGGTTCACGATAAGTACTGCAAGGAGCTGATGGGCTTTGGGACCAAGCCGCGCCACATCACACCCTTCACCAGCTTCCAGTCAGTGCAGCCGCCGCAGTCCAATGCCCTGCTCGGTCTCCTGGGTTACAGCAGCCAGCAGTGCTTCCTCAGCTTTGGTGCTGTCCCGGTGCCTTCCAAGAGCACGCTGGTGGAGAGCCGTTACTGTCGCGAGCTGATGGAGGAGCGCTTCGATCAGGTCAAATTCACACAGAAATCACACTTAAGTGTATATAGTAATAATTCATAACCATCATCCACATGATCAACCTCTCTTTTCTCTTAAAGTCAATAAGACGCTGCTTGGCCCTTCTTATGTGTGTTTTCTGTGCTTTTTCCTTAAAGACTGACGCTTTCCTGCATATCACTTGTCAACATGTTGTTTTATCAGGTGTGCCGTTGGGTGCTGAAGTACAGGACCACTAAAAATCCTCTCATCCAGATGACTATCCTCAACCTGTTGCCTCGTCTCGCAGCCTTCCAGCCACACACCTTCACAGGTAGGGGTCCTGGATAACTCCAAAAAAATCTCTCTCATGTTATGCTTTAAGATTCAAATCTATGACAAGGAATGATATCAAATTTACGGTTAGGATTAAGCCCCATTATTAGCTCTAATCCGTGTAAACTTCCTGCAATATTTCTTCATCTAGTGCCCTTTACAATGGATCTTTAGGCATCTTTTGGCAGTTATTAATATTTGAAATCTTTAACTTTGACGTCAGTTTACTTTCTGCCTGTGTGTTCTCAGCTCAGTATTTGTCGGACACGATGGGTCACCTGCTGGGCTGTCTGAAGAAAGAGAAAGAGCGCACAGCCGCATTCCAGGCTCTCGGGCTGTTAGTGGTGGCCGTGAGGACTGAGATTCAGCCCTACCTTTCCAAAATCCTCGAGATCATTAAAGCAGCCCTGCCACCGAAGGACTTTGCACATAAGTAAGAACTAATAAACATCACATTAGAATGTCTATTTTGTGTTTGAATTAGACTTTTCTGCTAGGGATAGAAAAAAGTAACTGACATTAAATTGTGAATATAGCATATCCCATTGCTATCCAGTTGATGTTAACACCCTTTGTCTTTTCTCTTCTCTCTTTCAGGAGACAGAAGACCATGCAGGTAGACGCCACAGTCTTCACCTGTATCAGCATGCTGTCTAGAGCTATGGGACCCAGCATTCATCAAGATATCAAGGAGCTTCTAGAGCCAATGTTAGCTGTTGGGCTTAGGTAATAATTAAAATGCTTGAATCAGTCCTATCTTTTTTTTTGTCCATTCTGCACCAAAAGCAGCTCACGCAGTCCATGTGTCATGCCGATTATGTTCCGTCTGTCTTAGCCCTGCGCTGACAGCTGTACTCTACGACCTGAGCCGACAGATTACTCAACTTAAGAAAGATATCCAGGACGGATTGCTTAAGATGCTGTCACTGGTGCTGATGCACAAGCCGCTACGCCATCCTGGCATGCCCAAAGGCCTTGCACACCAGCTGGCTTCACCCAGCCTCTCCAACATCCCTGAGGCCAGTGATGTGGGCAGCATCACTCTGGCTCTGCGCACCCTGGGCAGCTTTGAGTTTGAGGGTAGAGCATTCTTTCTCTTATCTCTTTCTCTTTAAGTGTTGTGGGCGATTTTGCTGTCAGTATGATACTCAGCAGCACCTTGTTACACTACCAGTCAAAAGTTTGGAATGCCCTTTGGTAAACACTCAACTGAGGATCTAGATTTCATGGTCAGTTGGATTTTCATGCAGTTGGATTTTCATGCAGTTGGATTTTAATCACTTGAAATATTTCAGGATGTAAATGCATTTCAGTGTTAAAGAGCCTCTAACATTATTCTACCACAAACAGTAGACACTGGCAGCAGAGCTACATTCTGTGTGTCTGTGAGTGAAAGTGATGTTGCTTTAGTATTAAAAGGATATTTTTGTTGATTTGCCTGTACTAACTCTTCTTACCTGCTGCTTTTTTTTCCCCCTAGGTCATTCCTTAACACAGTTTGTGCGGCACTGCGCCGACCACTTTCTGAACAGCGAGCACAAAGAAATCCGCATGGAGGCAGCACGGACCTGCTCACGTCTCCTCACGCCTTCCATCCACCTGATCAGTGGCCATGGCCACGTGGTGAGCCAGACAGCCGTGCAGGTGGTGGCTGATGTCCTCAGCAAACTGCTGGTAGTAGGCATCACAGACCCAGGTGGGAAAGACTGTTTCATTTTAGCTGTAGATTATGCTGTTACTAATAGCAGTGCAGGTTGTACAGGGCAAATCCAATTTATTTCTTCAATCTGATAATTATACCCAGTGTATGATGAGATTAAGTTTGTTCATCGGTTGTTATAGTGATGACACAGACAAAAACTGGCTAAACAAAGAAAAGACAGACAGGCCACTTAAATGCTTCAGGCTTAGGCTCACACTCTGAATGCCTTCATAAAAGTGTCAGAGATATGAATCAGAGATATAAAACTGTGCTGCCATGAATTTTTCAGTGTTCCATCTCTGTCTTAACATTTACCTTTGATTCCCATTTCATGATATTTCCAGATCCCGACATCCGTTACTGTGTGTTGGCGTCCCTTGATGAGCGCTTCGATGCCCACCTGGCACAGGCCGAGAACCTACAGGCTCTCTTTGTGGCACTGAACGATGAAGTGTTTGAGATTCGAGAATTGGCCATCTGCACAATCGGCCGCCTCAGCAGCATGAACCCCGCCTTCGTTATGCCCTTTCTGCGGAAGATGCTCATTCAGGTAGCAATTCACAGTTTTAATACATTCTTCTTCTTTGAATCTGTCTTACACAGTTCAGAAATGAATTAGCATTAAGTCAGCACATTAGGTATGTTGAAGAGATTTCCTTATTAGGGTGTAGTTTCATGAGCTGCCAGCAGATGGAGTAATTGTTCAACCAACAAATACACTGGAGATGTTGAATGTATCAGTGTTTAATGCAGATAGTGATATGGATTAGGGACAAATTTAACTTTTTAAGTTCTGTTTGAACTGTTACATTTTCTTTGCCTCTGACAGACTTAACATTGCTATCTTTCAGATCCTGACTGAGCTGGAGCACAGCGGCGTGGGCCGGAACAAGGAGCAGAGCGCCCGCATGCTGGGCCACCTCGTGTCCAATGCCCCTCGGCTCATCAGGCCTTACATGGAGCCCATTCTCAAAGTACAATCACATATACCATATACCAATATACCACATTATACCAATACAGTGATATCGATTGATTGATTGGAAGCTATTACCACAGTTGCGAACATTACCGTGATATAATTCCTTGGCCATATTCTCCATTAATTGTATTTGTAAAAGTAGAAGATAGTATTTATAATTCTTATTTAAATCATTTATATATGTATTCTGCATGTTGTTTGTATGTAGTTCATACTGTAGTCTGAAATAGACAGTACTATTGCTCACTCCACCTTTCTATTGTTAAATTTTTATGTATAAGCTTACTGAATCTAACCATTGCCTTTCATATAGGCACTCATCTTGAAGCTGAAAGATCCAGACCCTAACCCTGGCGTAGTCATTAGCGTCCTAGCTACCATCGGGGAGTTGGCTCAGGTATGGACCTTTCACTGCTCGCCGACCCTGTGACCTGTCATGCTGTGTAAATAACTCCCTATGCTGTTCTGATCAGGTGAGCTACTGGATGTGGCAGGGTCACAGAAACATCAGGATTAGGGTTAGTGTAGCCGTACAGAGAACAGAGGGCACAGGCCATGCCAGAGAAGAGGCAGGAAGTGCAGACGGACATGTGCAGGAGAGGAAGGTCAGGAAGAGGAAGTTTGAGCGAACGGAGAGAATAGTGACTGAGTTAGACAAAACAATGTAATGTTTGCAAATCTGTGGGAGTAAACATGTATTAGGAAACCATTATTTCTCTAGTATTGCATTGTGATTATGAAACCTGTTTAAGGGATGGTTATTAAATGATTGTACCGCCAAATGGATTGCATTTTTAGTGGATTTACCAGATTTTTTACATTTATTGAGTCAAATAAACTCAATGTGTGTGTGTGTGTGGCAGGTGAGCGGTCTGGAGATGAGAAAGTGGATGGATGAGCTTTTCCCCATTATCATGGACATGCTTCAGGACTCGTCCTCCTTGGCCAAAAGACAGGTATGATGACCAAATGACCAAAAAGTCTAGCTCTAGCACAGATTTCAGGTTTCAAATGGATATATTTCTGATATAGGACTTTTAACAGATGTAATACTTGGCATTTTCTCTGGTACTTCATTTCCTGTTTGTTCACATACATTTGTTTCATAATGACAGTAATAACAATGAAACATTTTCAGGCTCATTCACATTTCTCCCCCTTGTAATTGTCTTTTATTTGCCTTGTGAAGCTATTTATATACACAGGTCAGCATATTCTTAATTTCCGAAATTGCCCCCTACAGTAAATCAAACAGCACCGTTAGTCACGGCATGCTTGTTATGAGGGGCATACTGCTTTTCCCACTTCTCGTGGCAGAGTTCCCGTTATAAAGCTTGGCGAAGAGACTGGACTACATTTCACTGTCGCTTGGAGCCAACTTCAGTGCAGGTGCTGTGAAATTGTAGTAGTTAACACAGCTGTGATAAGGTCCAGATCCTGCATTAATAACATCAGAGATGTCTTAAAGCCAAGGTGATTTAAATGGGTTTGGGTTTTTTTTTTTTTTTGAAGGAAAACAGAAGCCAAAGAAACCGTGTGGTGTGGTGTGAGCACAAGTTCTGAATGAATTATGCCATGTAGATACTCACTGTCTAATCCTTTAAGTGAGCTGCATTTTACAGTGCTTTGTAGCATCTGCTTGCAGGTTGTCTGGTGTCTGCTGTAAGCAAGGAATAAAACATGAAGGGGCATGCTGGAATAGGAAAATCAGCAACAGGATGTTGCGATGTGGCCAAGTACAGTTACTGCTACCACCCCAAAGCTGATTATTTTTCCGTAACAGCACGTCCTGAAGTGCTTTTATTCCTTTTACACCAAAGCAGTTTGCCAAAGACATCATCACTGTCATGCTTTTTAACAATTTATAGTTACATAAAATGTTATCATACATCCATGAAGCAAGTTCATTCCTGTTGTCACTTTTGTTGTAACAGCTACAAACAGTTGTTCCCCCACCAGCCTTTTTTCCTCTCACTCAAAGTTAATAAAGATGTAAAAAAAAATAATAGTAATAATAATAATCAGCATGTCATATAACTGAACAACCTCAAATTGCAAAGTCCTCCGTTCTGAAGACTTTTAAAGCAACAGCTTTACCTTAAAGTCTTATTTAATACATGTTAAATAAACATGTCTTGTAGAAGAGCAACTTCTATACATTTTTTGTTGTTAAATAGCAAAATCTTTTTATTGTTCAATTATGTGGATCATGTGTCTTCCGTACAAGGCCCTTTAAAGTTGTTACTATAGAAATGACAACTTAATGGAGCAAGCACTTTAATATACACCTGTGATTGAAACACAGATGACACTATTGTCAGAGATGCCGTTATGAAAATTAATCAACAGCTTCCAATCAATCAGATTCAAGAATTTAACAACATTATGGTATAACGTTACCTAGAGCTCGAGTTGCCTCTTTCCTCTCACCCAAATATAACAATCTGGCTAAATGTGAATGAGAAGAATCAGGGCACAGGGCAAGCTGAACAACACTAAGCTGACCAAAGTAAAATGATTAGAAGTGCAAGAATTATTGAATTATTGAAATTTAGTTTGAAGCACCTTCATCTCATCAGCTGCCTAAAGGAGTTTGCATCAGTAACCCCTGTCATTTTGTCACCCACCAGGTGGCACTGTGGACTCTGGGGCAGCAGGTGGCCAGTACCGGCTATGTGGTGGAACCCTACAGGAAGTATCCGTCTTTGCTGGAGGTGCTGCTCAACTTCCTGAAAACAGAGCAGAACCAGGGTATCAGGAGAGAGGTGAGAAATGCAAGAGAAGTATAAACGCAAGGCATGGGAATAAAATTTAACTGGACAGGAAGGCAAGGTATGAACGCCTGGCATGGAAAGCATACAGTTCCATTTCTCTTTTTGAATCTCAAGCAGCACACGTTCAGAGGTTATGGCCGATCAGTATATTTTATGATTATTTATACTGGTGTAGTATAAAGCTAACTGTATGGCTGTGTAAACTTTCTTCATCCTGTACTTTCACATAGTCATGTATCACTTACCTAAATGCAGGTATATTGACATTCTTTTTGGCCTTAGTTTATATTATGTACTAGAAAAATATACCAATCTTGTGAATATGCGCACACACACACATATGTAGACATATGTAGACGACATTTTATAAATACATACATGGGTATATGTATATTTTGTGGGATTTAATGATGTAATGTTGTCTCTGAAAAGAAAGCAAGAAGCAAATTTAAAACTCATGTCCTCCAAGGTCCTCTGCACTACACTAGTCCCGTGTTTTCAGAATACACACTCTCATGCTAACTTAAGAGTGCTTGGCACATGCTTGTCTGTAGCCTAAACATCCAGTCTAAACATTTTTGTATCTTGACTCCTCAGTGGTGGAATGATCCTCCTGTCCAGTCCCAAGAGTCAAGACCTTACAATACGTTCTGTTTGACAAGTCTTATCATTTCAAGATCAGGAATATTTTTGACCCTCAATACATGTCAAAATGATCATTTACAACTTGATTTTTTTTTTCTTTTTTATAATATTATAACAAATATTCAGTGGCATGCAAATAACACATCACAGGTAAATGATGCATGTATAATCGTGCTTTATACATATTCCCGCCATGACTCGATCTCTTCTCTTCTCCGTGGTTCATAAGTCAGGGTGCCGGAGGCGGGACAAACTGCTCGAGTTTTTGATTTTGATCAGCTTTGCTTCTGCAGGGAAAGGAAGCAAAGGAAATTGCATCAGTGGAACACTTAACTCTTACTCCAGTATCTAAGATAAAGCTCATATTTTATTTACACATGCTGTATTTAAACAATTGACTTTTACTTTTAATATCTAGATATTTCAGCAACTTTTACAGTTATAGAATAGCACTTAAATTTTACTTAAATATCTAAGATAGCACTTAGCTTATACTTTAATATCTAGAATAGCACAACATTTACTTTTATGGTTATAACAACCTTTAACTTTTAATTCAATACCTAGTGTAGCCCTTAACCTTCACTATCTAGGGGAAAAAAAAACTTTTACTTCAGTCTCTAGAAACTTAACATGAAACTCTATATTCAGTATCTAGTACAAGACTTAACTTACACCTCAGTATCTAAGATGACATCTTTATCATCTTCATTATCTTCATTTTTCATCTCCATCAATTTTACTTAAATATTTAGGATACCCCTTAACTTTCTTTAATATCTGCAGCAACACTTTTATTTCACTATTTAGGATAAAACTCAACTTTTACTTTAGTATCTAGAATAACACTTACTTCATTATCAAACATAACAGTTAACATTTACAGTTAATCATATATCACTTAATTTTTATATCGATATCTAGGATAACACTTAAAGTTTACTTAGATATCTAGAATAACACACAATTTCCAGCATCTAGGAGAGGACTTAACCTTTGCTCTGCACAGGCATGCATTTATTACGCACTTACCTATTACCTATTAGATTTTAAATTTGTCTTTATGATTTACTGACTGCACCACTCAAGTAGAATCCTTCTCCCGTTCTCCATTTGTAGCAAGCCTTATTATTATTACCTAACTTGCAGTATGTCAGCTTTATACATTACATGTACCTGCATTTTCAGTGCAGTCTCTCCCATTTTTAAGCTCAGTGAAAATCTTGAATAATAGTGTAACATGATACAGAGCAGATTTATGTAGTTCAGACGCAATACTTTCCCCAAACATTCCAACACTTTGTATTGTTGACGGAAACCAGGCACTAACACAGCAAAGTGTTCTTATGCTTTGTTTTGAAATGCTGTTTTCTTTCCCAGGCCATCCGTGTACTAGGCCTTCTCGGCGCACTGGACCCCTATAAGCATAAGGTCAACATTGGCATGATTGACCAATCACGCGATGCTTCTGCTGTGAGTCTTTCAGAATCAAAGTCCAGTCAAGACTCAGGTAAACACAGCATTTGGTAATAGCTATTTGTTATGATTTACTACGAAATGATTGACATGTTGTCAATGGAAGGTTGCTGTTAATTGTTAACACGAGCTAGCAATTGATTGACACAATGAGAGAATAATGCTCACCGATTGGCAGTCTGTCTCCATTTTTCATGTTTTAAGCCCGCTTTTGTATAGTCCATTGGTCTATTCATTATGCAAAGCTTCCAAGTATTGTCACCTGACCAGGTGCAGACCATGACATGCATTCAGCCAACATGTCCGAACATCTACACCACAAATCATTCTAATTCAGCGTGCTTGCATCTTAGCTCTTTGGCCTTTAACAGTGTTCTCAAAGAACATTTCAAAAAGCCAGACCACAGAAGTGCGGAGTTAAAAGCCTTTTCAGAAAGGCATTATGTAAATACTAGGGTAGGGCTGCATTAATCAAATGTGTTGTATATTCTTGGAAAACTGTGGAAATGTTTTGCCCTTGTGATGGAACATTCAGTTTATCACTCATCAGATGAGGACCATAGTTTAGAGCTTAAACAAGATGGGTGACATTAAGCATCGCTGACGTTGGCAAGTTGCTCTCTAAAGGCCATATTTAGAGTTTGAAAGTTATGTCAATATTTACACGGGGAAGATTTTCCATATCCAGATTAGGGTTACAGATGTGCTGACGTTAATTGTTTCAGCACCCCATTCAGACGATTAAAATGACCTGCATGTACTTCCCACATTTTTCTTGAGTCGAGGCATAAACAGCATCTAGACCACCACCTTTAAACACAAGCGGTTGCCTTTAAGCCTGAAAAAAATAGACAGATAGATAATCGCATTGCTCTCAAGTGTCTGCGGTATGAAGGATAAGCTGACCAAGCAATCATATCTTCTTCTTATGGCTCACTTTAAGCTAATTCATAATTTTATCTTTCTCTAATTTTTTGTGGAAGTTAAAGTTAAGATATTAATTAATTAATTGTGGAATATTTATACAACAATATGATATTGATTGCTCTTGAATGGCATTCCATGTTTTAGTGTATTTGCAGCCCAAAACAAGAAAAACCGTCTTCAAATTCAAGGACAGAATTGCACATAACTTATGACTCCTTTTTTCACGCACATGTCACACAACTGCCTTAATACATAGCATGTACATCTGTAGTCATATCTGAGGTCTGAATACGGCTGTGTGCAGTTTTATTATTAACTCCTGACTACGTGTGCGTAACCCGGCTCTGAATACCCAAATTCCTTCATCCTGCCTTATTTTGGTGTAGGGAGAGAGCTAATGGTTTTAACAGTGGGGCTACATGAAGGAGCAGGAAGTGGGAGATATCTCCCCTCTGAGAGATAGAGTTTCAGTAAAGTGCAATGTCTGGGGCACTCTGTCAGCATGTGCTTCTGCCGCTGCCTGGAATACTGCTTCAAAGTGCTCGCACTTTTCCCTCATCTTAGAAAGACTATGCACTGGCAGCCGTCCACGTTTCAGCGAGGAGCCATGGGAAATGAGAATGAATGTGAGTTATGTCGGGGTTACTGCCGAGAGGAGGAAGAATGAGATCTGTTCCGTCAGTGATGGCTTATCATCATCAGCTGCATTGTTAATGCTTACTCGACTACTGTTTTCGGAAAGAAAGACATTTTCACAACGCATGCTTTATATCACAATATTTAGGTTTGCTAACAAAAGCAGTTCTTAGCTCAGAAAGTACACCTCCCTCTCAACTCAGTGCCCAGTCTGTGAAGTAAACCTTCTACAGGTGCTTTTTGTTAGGTCTTAAAATACATTTCCCTGGTGGTTGGAAAAAAATATCCAGCCAACAGCAGTCAAGAATGGCTCAAGAACATTGAATACAAAACTACTGTCGATGAATTTTATAATAATCAGGAGTAGAGAATGCAAATTCAGTTTTTTTTCAGTAGCCCAGTCCGTTTCAGAAGTTCTTCAAATTTAGGTTTCGAAAATTTTGAATTGAAGGCTCTCGTCTCTTTCTTGTGCTTAATCATATAATACACTGCTTAGTTAATTGATTATTCTATGCGTATTGGCTGGACTGGTACATAGTTGTAGGGCTGCGTAATGTTGTCTGCGTCCACATTGCATTCCACTGTCTTTTGTCATCATCTTTCTGTTTCTACCATTTCGTAGTGCTTGGCACCCTGGTGCCTCCTATTCTAAGTTCAGTGAAAGCCGAGCACCTGTGAGCCTCCAGCCCCAATTTTACTAACTTTCCCAGCAGCCAGACACAACACTGTTCACGCCAACATCAAACGCCTCAGTGAATTTAAAAGGGGATAGTGTATTGTGTGTGTGTGTGTGTGTGTGTGAGAAACACATGAGGAGATGAAGTCATAGAGGCTCATGAAAAACAGCATTCAAACACACACGTACTTGTTTAATGTGCACGTGAGGCCAATCAGACATCTTTACAGCCATAGGAAGCACTCAACAGACCGCACTGCCTCCTGGGTTGCACGATCGCGAAGCCACGAAGCCGTTCTCGGTGTCCCATTTATCTGCCATGCAAGCCCATTTGTAATTTTGGACACTTTAGTTGCAGAGCTCGTTCACTGAACAAGAGCAGACAGCCTGTGCAGATTTATAGCTGCCTTAGCTGAAGGTAATGAGGTTTCGGGTTGCGTTTATTGCACTGCCTACGGTTGTCACTCAAAAGCCATTCAGCTGGATCGCCTCCATCACTTCAGGAGAAGGATACGCGAATGGTTAATGAGACAATGGCAGTGAGAAAGTAAAAAAATTTGACTTCACATTAGTCCAGATAGCATCTTTGACATGTTGTTCATCACGGATTTGGAGAATTTTAATAATCCCTAATGTTAAGCATTCTGATTTTGAACAGTTGTGGAATTTTAAATTAAGTTAAGACTTTCATTAAACATTAAACAACTTTCGACCAATGAGAGAACTGAAATGATCCAGTCCCACTTGTTTCATGGTACATTATAAAGTGCCTTTGACAGATGTGGGCTCATGGGGGAGATTTGAAGGTCTTGTCCAGCTGCTATGTCTGACTTTATGCTGTAAAAGGAAGCAGCAAAGAGATATAGGAGTGCAGGAGTGTCACTTTGTGCTGAGGCAGCCATTTTATAACTTTGATATAGAAAATAGGCCATATTTCTCTCTGCCTTCATTCTGTGTCGCACTCAAGAAACTATGTTTATCCCTTTAGCCGATTACAGCACCAGCGAAATGCTCGTGAACATGGGCAACCTACCTCTGGACGAGTTTTACCCAGCTGTCGCCATAGTGACGCTGATGCGCATCCTGCGCGACCCGTCGCTCTCCAACCACCACACCATGGTGGTGCAGGCTGTCACCTTCATTTTCAAGTCGTTGGGCCTTAAGTGCGTGCAGTTCCTGCCCCAGGTCATGCCCACGTTCCTCAACGTCATCAGAGTGTGTGACACCAGCATAAAAGAAGTAAGCATCCACTTCACGCTGTCCGAGACGGAGATTTTTAGAATAGGCGCAGTGTATTCAAAAATGTATTAAGATGTGTCATTTTAATTTCAGCTTAATTAAACACCATCACTGAAAATGTCCTGGTTTAATAAGTATGTACTTGATGTATATTTTTTTCATCTTTCCTTTTGTTCCTTTTAAATATTAATTCATTTATTTTATATAGTATGTACATAATTGAAGGGGGAAGTGGCTTTGTGGCCAAGTGTGGTGACCCATACTAGGAATTTGTGCTCTGCATTTAACCCATCCAAGTGCACACACACACTGTGAACACACACACACCCGGAGCAGTGGGCAGCCATTTTAGGATCGGTGCCTTGCTCAAGGGTCTCACCTCAGTCGTGGTATTGANCACCTACAATCCCTGCCGGACCCGAGACTCGAACCCACGACCTTCAGGTTCACCTTCAGTTTACAAGTCTGACTCTCGGACCATTAGGCCACGACTGCCCCGCAGTATAATCGGCAGTATAATCGGCAGTATCTCCATAAACGTGGGTGTAAAATCTCTTGCTGTTCTGTTAAGGCAGTTTCAATCCAACAGCAGTTCTGAACCTTTTTTAGTCATCTGTCTCGTTCCTTTCTTATGGAAAGGTATATATTCCATTTGAACCAATGTTTCAATCCACGCAAGCTCCTTAAGGCACAAAATGTGATGTTAGCCACCCTGCTTATTGATTTTTTTTAAGCTCTTGATTGAGTGAAACCTCAGACCACACGCATGCACTGAAATCACACATTCCCATTTTCTGGACGTCGTGAACCGCATTTAAAATCACAGTCTACACCGTTACGTGTGAGGGGCCTGTAGTTGCCGGGCAAAAAGTTTGTACATCATAGAAAAGTAGAATAAGCACTAATATGCTGTTTGTTAACTGCCTCACTGTCTTGAGTAATATTTTTCCATTTCCAGTTGAGGTTTTCTCTGAAATTCTGACAAATATGAAAATACTGGAAACTGTTACAGAGTCAGAAGTGTGAGTGACGGATGAACGAGTACTCTATGCTAGGACCTCTTTAAGAATGGATGAATGGACAGACTCCCTCAGGCCATTATACAAGCAAACTATTTTAAAAAATGCCCAAGAACAAGAATGTTTTGCTGATATATTGGAGCCACGACATTGTTTTGTTGATTTTTTTTTTATTGAGAAAAATGAACACAATGGTGGACCCCCGTCTCTGTAGGACAGAAAACCATGGCAGCGTGTACACATGTTGCTTCTGAGTCATGTCTGTTTTGAAGTTCCTTGTTCCCTTGAGTCTTTCCACCCAGACAGATAATAACTTACGCAATCATGGTGAAATTTGACTGAATTAAACATGATTATACTGTCAGATTGAGTTTAATGAAGTCTGCCTGATCTGTTAGCAATCACTTTATTTAACTGCACCTGGTCTTTTGTCCTTTTTTTCCCCCCTCTTAGTTAGTTCCTCTCCTGGGTATGGTGGTGTGCTTCGTCAAGATCCACATCCGACCGTACATGGACGACATTGTCACCCTGATCCGAGTAAGTGACCTTCGACCTTCACCTCTTTGATTTGTCTTCTGGGGAATATGTCCACTTCATGGGTCCAATTTTTTCAATCTGGCCCCGAGTGAGACACCAGACACCTCTTTTCTCTAAGCATTCATGCAGGCGTGACTGAAAAATGAAAGCTCTCTCATCATCTTGTTCCGTTTTCAGGTGCTTTTTGCCCCAGGGTCTCACTTAACACCTTTATACAGCTCTATGGTAACAGATTCTTTTAAAAAATAAAAAAATCGATGGTTCATTTTTTTTATTTACTCATCCAGATGGAGCAAGCGGGAATTGCTATTGCAGATTGGTTATAAAAATCATGCTGGAGGTTCGGAGGTCTCTTACAGCAGCCAGCAGTCTTCTGGCCGAAGAGTTTGACAGTTTTATAAGGCGTATGACTCGCCGTTTCCACCCCCATCGTCTGTTCTTTGCTTTTTCAAGACAATCATTTACACTTTTGGTTATTAAAGTGGTATCAAGTATAGAAGTATTATCAAACCTCTATTACTAAACGCCTGGCCCGGCCCTGACTGGCACTGACCTAATATTGTTCAGTGCAGATCTAACCTTTATTCCAGTCTGGCCTGGATGTTTCAGTCAGTCTGAATGAGACGTTTTAGGGTGTTTTCCCACCTGTTACTCCAAGTGGGAATCAGAGCAAAATTGATACTTTTGGTTTGGTTGCTATTGGTTTGGTTTGGTTTAACAGTGCACATAATTAATAGACCCAAAAGCCAAAAATGTACACTGAGGGGCATGTAGGGTTGAAACATACTCGCAAAACCCTTTCATTCACTGGTCAAGTTAAACATACATTTGTCAAGTTTGGGTAGAAATCACAAATGTCGAACATGGAGCCTGCGCTAGTTAAATGAGTAAGTAATACATAAGTAGTACGAAACATTGTGAGTATCACATCCTGCATTTATTTTTCTCTTTTTGCTGATTGGTCCAAATATCCAGAACATCTCATATTTCCACAGTGCTGTTACTCTGTCTCCGGTTCCCATTTTTAGTGCCTTGCAGACCATTTTAGTAGCTCGTATCTATAAAAAGAAACGTTCCTAAAATGTTCCAACCTAAAATACACAGCATGTTTGGTTCACTTCCTGCAGTTGAGTCACTTTCCCACTGCAGTCAACCTGCACTAGAGTTTGCTTGGAAGAGTAGACCGGGACTACCTCGCTCAGATGATATCTGACCGGTTGTTGTTCTCTGCGCCCAAGTACGATTGAAGAACCGCGCCAAGAGGCAAAACGCCCAGGGTGAATGTTTGATTAAAACAGACTAAACACTGCTTATGTAAATGCACCCTACTACATTTCAGAAATACTCTTCAGCCCTAAGCATGAGCTGATTCACATTTTCATGTTCTGACTACCCCCCCAAAAAAACGTTCTGAATTCTGAGTAGAATTTGAAGCCATTTTGTTACTTTTAAATCATAGCTACACTTAGCATTTCATCTCTGTTCGAACCTGGACGCTGTGCTACTTTGCAGAAGTGTGCACGCTGTGTTCTTTTCCTCATCTGTCTGTTGTTGTACCTGCAGGAATACTGGACCCCCAACAACCCAATGCAGAACACCATCATCCTGCTCATTGAGCAGATAGTTGTGGCTCTGGGTGGAGAGTTCAAGCTGTACTTGCCACAGCTTATCCCCCACATGCTACGGGTCTTCATGCATGACAGCAGCCCCGGGCGGAGTGTTACCATGAAGGTAAAGATGTGCACAAACATATACGCAAGCATAAGAAAGCACATACAGGTCATGATTACGTGTAAATATTTATAACTCCAGCTGGACAACTTGCTCCTGGTCATCATTTACAACTGAAGTACCAGCTGAGCCCTGCAGCCTCAGGCCTTCAGCAGCCCATTTACCAGATGTATTCTAAATGCTGTTTTTACGTTTCCCCTAGCGTTAATGCACGGTTAGTTTAGATTTCCAGTTTCCTTTAAAGATAAAAGGTTAGCATTGTAGTAGATTGGCACACTGGTGTTGGAGGCGAGTTCTTCACATTCAGTTAAATCATAGGCATTTTTACACAAGGATATCTTTAGCAATTTATAAAGCAGTTACGGTTGACAGGCTTACTGTAATAACATGCTCACTGGGCTGTGAAATCTTGCACAAACCTTAGCAACATACAAGGTGGATTCTACCTTTCCTATGCACAGGCTAATTGAGCTAATACTTGTGACGTGTAAATGCAAGAAATAGGATTGTTCTGTTGCCCTTATATATTATGAGAAATCAGTAGTTATTGTGTCAAATAGAATGCAAATTAAATGACAATATCCAAATCCAGCAAATACAATACAGGCACCAGTGCACTAACAGCGTCTCTAGCTCACGGTATGCTACCTTTCAGTACTTCTTCTTCTTCTTCTTCTTCTTTTGACTTTTCCCTTCAGGGGTCGCCACAGCGAATCATCACTCTCCACCTATCCC
>CM074952.1:20494664-20509810 GCA_037577455.1 Pangasius macronema
CCATATTTTTGTGGAACCTCTTAAAATAAAGCTGAAAGTCTACACTTCCATCACATCTTGATTGTTTTATTTCAAATTGTGGTGGTGTATAAAGGCAAAATCACAAAAGCTCTGTCATTGTCCAAATACCTCCGGACCTAACTATATATATATCTATATATTCTATATAGTTTATATAGTTCTGTGTAGTGACCAAAAGAGTAAGGTTGCAAGAGCAGACGGCAGAAGCGAGGCTCTGCTGCAGGTTTACTTGATCCTCATGATAGGCTGACGAGCCTGGCAGTATTGGATAGCCTCAGAGTAAAGATGTTGCTTTTCTGAATTGAGAGGTGCTTGCTGAGGTTAGACTGAGCTTCTCCACAGATGGCATTTATGTCTTTCTGATTGGATTGGTCAAGCTTTTGAATCTAACCACAACTAGACAGTACTTGTATAGCTGCAGCATACTGGCAGTAATATTAATTCAAATCATTTGCATCTGGTCAGAATGTTGATTCATCCCAAGTTTTGTAATCACAATAGCATACTTACTGCTCTCTGTATTCAGCGATGGATATTTTCTTTTTGAGGAATCTTTCTTTTCTTTTTTTTCCTCTCCTCTTTGTTTTTCTTCCCCATCTAGTAATAGTCATATCATGACTCATTGCTGGTCATAGCATGAGTAATTGTGTAGCAGTATTCTGCTCAGAAATATTATTGTATGTTATGCCAGTGCCACATCAGTCTTCTTGACCTCGATGTTGGTCACTCATGTCTGTTATGTCATTTATTGATTACCTTCTTGACTGTAATTCTTTTTGACTAGTATCACACAGTAAACGTAAATATATTCTTGCCATGTGGGGAAAAATAACACCTTAAGGAAAAGTGTGTAAAATACTGGCCTGTTAAGCCTAAATCCTTAGGGCTGCAGTTAAAAAAAAAACCCTAAATGACTAATGGTGAGTCCCTGAGTGAGTCGCTGTGACGGTTTGCAAAAATATTAGCACTAAGAATTTAATAATGGCAAAGCACAATGATATAGATCCTCAACTAGGTACATACTTATTCATGAAATGATCCATTTACTTCTTTAGAAAACCGTATTATATAATAGCTATTCTCCCTGTGGTATTTGTGTTCACAACTGTTTCATGTTAGAAAAAGCTCATGCCAGATGTCTCCTGTAAAAAAAAAAAAAAAAAGAAAGAAAGAAAGAAAAGAAAAGGGGAAAATGGTCATGGAATCAAAATATTCTGTAACCAGAGCACTGTATGAGTGTGAACAGAGGGTCTAAACGGACACTCCCCATTCAGACCATTCATGAGTTCGGTCAGCGGGGAAAAGAGAGTGAACGTCAAAGTATGTGTCCTCCTCCCATTATTGGGATTATATAATATTTATTAACATCACCATCTTTTTGCTTGAGGTTACCATGGGAAAGTGTGCACTCCTTTAACTGAGGCCATGAAAGAATGCAGTAAAAATGCTTTTCATGAGTTCATGGAATGTCTGGATGTGTTTTCATTGATTCCATTGCAAGCTGACCATGCTTCAGTCTTTCTTTGGGGAAGGGGGGGTTGTTTGTAAACTTTACACAAAGAATGCAGACCATTGTAAAATGGTACAAATGGTTTAAATGAGAACCAACCTCTCCAAAATATGACACAAAGAAAGTCGTTTTGTGTTCAGTGGTGATTCAGTCTGAAGCAGCTTTAAGGAGCTGATGTCAGAAATGTTGACCTTTACTTCCAGCAGATCATTGGGTTGTTTAATAGCCATGGTACCAAAGCTAGCCTGGCATTCATTTAGTAATAGTCATTTTGGCAATGTTGACAGAGGCCTACAATTTGGCTGTGTGGTCCGCATCTGGCTTAAAGGCAAGTTGGATTTTCTTTCAACCACAGGGAACATTATTCACTTGGGAGCCTTCTGTTTTCACTGTAAACACGGAAGGCAATATTATGACACCCTGGACAGATCTGTACTTTTGTGGCGAGTTTTCTGAGTAAATTGGTAAAGATTGTGAATGATGTCACCCTTTACATGAAGTGTCTGTATTTGTATTTCAAGGCATAAAGCTTAATTGGGCCATCTTACAGTAATACGGTTGTACATTTGTACATTGGTCATGAGTTTTGCCCTCCTAAATTGTTGTAGATATTCAGATGACAGGACAAGAGCTAGAAGAGCTAAAAGGTGTAGTACACAAGTGTTGAAAATTGGGTTTGGGATGTCTTTGAGCAGCAGACTATTCAGTGCACTTTCCTTCTTTTCTTGCATAAGTGTCATTCAAAAAGACAACAAAAAAACCTGACTAAATGCTGTCGGCTTCTAGTCTTGACACTCACTGGTCGCTCTAACAGGAACATCTGCAACCCTATCTCTATACAGAATGGTGCAAAAACCAAAAATCTTTTAGTGAGCGGCAGTTCTGCAAGCAACAATGGCTCTTTGATGAGAGAGGTCAGAGGAGAATGGCTGCACTGGTTCAAGCTGTCAGGAAGGCTCCAGTAACTAAAATAATCACTCTTTACAACTGTTGTGAGCAGAAAAGCATTGGACGGTTGAAGATTAGAAAAATCACCTGGACTTTTTCCAATCTTCAGGAAATCTTCAGTCTAGTTTCAGTGCTAATTTGGTTCAAAAATGTATTTTAAAAAGCACTTGGTTCTTTTGAGCCAAGTGTCTAGGCTGTAGATACTTTGGAAGATATTTGGAGGAAAAATAAATCTGCTGGAAATGCTGCTGCACTGATGTTTGGATACTAGTTTTCATGACGTTTTGATTTGACATGACAGAAGTGCAAACCTCTTTTATCTAAGCAGAAGGCGCCATGTGGTGCTGATTATGTGGGATGGACACCACTCAGGACCAGATTGTTGGTCAACCAGTGAATGTACAGAGCATTGGCTATGAGGAGAAAACCAGACAAATCTTTCTTGAGACATTTCTCTCTCTCCGTTTATTTTGGTGTGTTTATTCACACTGAAGCGAGCTTATTCACACACTTGAATAGTGCGTTGCAAGTCACACACTCGATAGTATGCGACAGCTGTCTCAATGGAATGGAGGGATTTGTGTAAAATATCCAGGTATTCAGACTGGTGAATATCAAAGCCTGTGTCTGCCTGCTGTCTTTTTTTGATGGAGATTGATTGCATAAGGAACAGTGTAGTTTGCATTGTATTGTTTTGTGGCTCAACATGTTTCACAACACTTTTCACTCTATTGTGGGTACTTTTTAGTTCCTGTTCTTTGGCGAACCCGTGTAGTACAATGCGTTACAACAACTTCCTGGAAGGTTCTTTCAGAAGTTAGTAGCAGTACATAGCCACTGAATTACAAAAAGCACAAAGGAATCATTATTCTCTGATTTGACTAGAAATCTGCTCTGCCCTTTTCCTGATAGAAATGTTGCTCCCAGCAATGCACTTTCCAATGTTTAGAAACTGTATCTTTGTACGAATAATCTATAATCCAAATAGGCTTGGACACAATAAACACAGATGGCTGTTAATCTTGCAAATTCAGTCAATATGTGCAAAGCCGCCCCATCCAACATTTCTACATTGTTCCCTTTTTGTGCTCTTAACCAATAACAATTTTTGATTAATTTATAATTTCAGTGATTTAGCTCATCTTATTTTTATATAAATGTATTGGCTTTATATACTGTTAGCTCCAGCTAGCGATTCATTGTGTTAAACATTTAACTAGAAGTTCATGACCTTTATTAAAAAAGGGTGGGTGGGGGGGTCCTCAGGAGCTGTGAAGTCATAATGAAATGTACATATTACTACAAATTCATTAATCCCAACTATGTTCTTGCCCACACAAGCATAGGAGCCAACTCCGTATTGAATAGTGGAAGAAAGGTTTTTCTACCATCACTTCACACCATTATCGTCACACCATCACTATTCATCTGCTCATAATTAAAATAATGTTTATTCCAGAGCTGGTGTTGACCTGTGAGTGGGAGTTCTGACGAGCACTGAGTGGAGGAACGCTGTGCTGAGGAGCAGTGTTGAATTTTCAGGGCCGAACAAGAGCTATTCTTTTCATTTCTTCTGGGTCTTTCCCATACCACTTGGGAATGAGGTTAGCACAGAAACCTCAGTGGTCCCAAGTATGAATGAGTAAGAATGAGTTTAAGATACTGCCTGATTTCAGAAAGGCTTTCTATTTTTCATTACAAGTCAGAATGTCATACCATTTTTCAGTAGCTCAACGGCGCTGAGATAAATTCGATACGCTATTAACACTGCTGGTTTGAGACTGAGGAATTTTCAAATAATAAATTGAAATTGACACAGATAGGAGTTTCGGTTCTTCCTCACTTTGAATTTAGTCTGAGCAACAACTTTTTGTTTTCACAGCTGGTCTTCCCATCATTTGATGGTTGGGGTCATATAGGCTAGTGCAAGATCACCATGTTGCCTGACCAGTTTAATTGTAGTCTACAGTTAGTAGTGAATCATAACTAGCCACCCATTCCTGTGGTATGGAGGGTTTGTATAAATATGATAAGAGAAACTGCTTTGTCTATTCGCCGCTGTTAGCCTCAAGTGATATGATAGTCGATTAAAACATTATTTTATTATTTTTTTCTTTTTCTGTCCATATACAATTGCACTCATATACAATTTCTTCAGTTGGAGACTATTCAGGCAACCTATCCCAGTGCCCACCTCAATGGTCTTGCACATATGAAATCCCCAAAATTACGTTAATAGGCAAAGTCAAAAGTCAAAAATATAACTGAATACAAATATTGATAATAGAGTGGATTAGAAATAGTTCATTTATTAATAGTTTATTTATTGTTTACTGTTCTCTTTTTCTTTTTAAAAGTGAGGCAGTTGACCTTTACTATTTTATCTGTTCTAGCATGCATTTAGTCTATTGCCTACTTTATTCACACACTTCCTAATCCCACTTATTTGATAATTAGAGGACGTGTCTTATTTGGATAGTGTCTGATAAGTCATTGGATAATTATTGTGCACAATAAGCACTTGGCGAGGAATACCACCGGCATTTTATAGCCATATTAAAGCTCAGCTAGCTTGATGCATTTAAGGAAGGTTAGTTTAATAGCTGAGCGTCTTTTCGTTGTCGAGAACACAAAACACTCTCACAAAACTGCAAAAATCATTTGAGCGTTTGTGTCTATGTGAAGTGCTTTGTTAATCCCATGGGATTACTAAAAATAACTTTGTAGTTGTTTGTACAGAATTGGTAATGCGGTGAAACCGAATAATGGCAGAATCCGTTTTGCTCAGTGTTCAAATATTATGAAATTACTAAGCAGCAATTAATAATGCACAATGCGCTATAATGGGCTATAGGTTGTGTAGCAGTTCTCTTCAGCATCCTGATTTAGCACAATAGATGAATTTAGCTCTATAGATGAAGTAGTTACAGGAACCTGTTGCTAGCAATTCCCCCAACATTAATAGAGCATTATACTTTTTACTGATGCAGATGTTCAGCTCTATAATTTTGTGTCTGCCATGGTAATTTAAGCAGTGTGCTTTATTATCATCGATTAGCAACTCCGCAGTAGGAATGGAACACTCATTAGTGTGAAACACAAGCATAAAAGTCAACTACCATTTACCATTCCGGCCCTAAAACTTGGTGAGGAAATGCGAAACTATTACGAGGGAACATCATCGTATTGCACGTGGAGTATTTCAGTCCAAATATCTTCCAGGCCTGTTCTTTTAGGGCTCCAGAATAGAGCTTTGATTGTCCCATGACATTTGAATCAGCTCGTACACATTTGAGGTGTCATTTAACATAATGCGCTATTCAAGTTCAAGACCGTGTCAAATTCCTACCTAATAGACAGCAGCTTGCTGGCTGAAGACTATGTGGTTGACACTCATATTTTGGATTGCTTTAGTCTATAGTGACCATCACTATCAGCTTGAACCTAACGCTGAATGGTTTTCAGCATGCTCGTCTTTTCATATCATCAGTGAAGAGATGTTATATGAATAAAACTCTAGGTAGACTAAAATGACTAACCATGTGCTGAAGTCGATAAAATAGGAAAAGCTGCTCTATTGGATTTGGAGATCTGGTGCCTGGAGAGATCACTGACATATACTGAACTCATTGTCATGTTCATGGTACCAGTTCACTTTGTGCCATGGTGCATTGGCGTGGAAGAAGTAGCCAAGTAGACAGTAAATAATTAAACTTAATAGCGTATTTCACTGACTGTTTGAGACTTCAGCTATTTATTTATAACTCACTCTATAATCAGCTTTTGTATTCAGTTATATTTTTTGGCACATCCGATAGCATAGAATGAATTTGTCGTTTTTGGGGATTGCATATTCACAGTTTTTCATGACCACACTGTTCAGATCTTTTCTATCAGCAGTACCTGACTGGAAACGTGTGTGTGTGTGTGTGTGCACTAATCCAAGAAAGCATACTTTAACAGATATCTATTCCTTGTTATTAAGATAAAGTTCCATTTTGGAAAGTCATTGATTGCAATTGGGCGCTGTTTCCAGTTTTTTTCACAGCATGAGAACTTTTAAAAAATATATATATATAAGTTGTAGTGTAGTTGTTTTAACTTGGCCACTGAAGAGATGGGAACCAGTAGTCCTTTGGATTGCATAACTGGCACTCTGACCTTATTTTCACAGGCAGACTGGAAACATGAGAACAGTCATTTTTTTAAAGACAGAATCATCCAGGAGACCATCTCCTGACCACTGGGTCAGATTATAATATCATGCACACCTGCAGCCCTGTGTGTCTCACAATGCACACCTGTGTCTTTGAGGGTAAAATGATTTCTTTATTCCAGCTTATTGAACCAAAAAAATTAACCACTGTGAAAGCCAACAAACAGATGATAGAAACAAAATGAGGAAGGGATTATTATGTCAGGAATGTTGTGTTGCAAATCACGTCTGTTCTCTTTCATGATTCACTAAGCTATTCACCACCTTACTGTGGTCACTCTGGACTAATCCATCTTCTGTAGAAAAAGCTTGTCACCAAGAGAGAATAATCACAAAAAGTAAAGTAATGGAATTTTATGTCTGTATAATTTGCTTGATGAGATGAGATGAGAACTAAGGACTGGTGAGTCATATCTTCCATCTGCTGGATAATAAGGTTTTGTTTTGGTGGCACATGGAATAAACAGCCTTATCCCATTGTGGACACATGGTTGCATTTTCACCTCTTTCCATGTTGAAATTACTTTTTTTTAGTACTACAAAATACACTTCCTAGCCACTACCAGCCATCTTTGCCCTCAAAACAGCCTCAATTGATCATGGTGTGAATTTCACAAAGTGATGGAAACATTGCTTTGAGATTGTGGTTTGTGTTGACATGAGTGTAGTCTCCTGTTCTACCCAATTGAAAAGGTGCTCTATTGTATTCTGATCAGGCCACTGGGGAGGCCACTGAAGCACGTTGAACTCATTGTCATGTTCATGGAACCGGTTGAGATGACTTGTGCTTTGTGACATGGTGCGTTATCATGCTGGATGTAGCCAGTGTAAGATGGGTAAAGTGTGATTGTAAAGGGGTGCATATGGTCAGCAACAATACTCCGATAGCCTACAGCATTCAGTCGAGGCTTAATTGGTGTTAAGGGGCCCAGAGTTTGTGCCAAGAACACATTCCCCACACCATTACACCACCACAGGCTGAATCCATGGATTCATGCTGCTGATGCCAAAATCTGACCCTACCATCTGTAAGAAATTGAGACTCATCAGGCCATGCTGCACTTTCCAGTGTTCGTCTGCCCAGTTTCGGTGAGCCTGTGCCCACTGCAGCCTCAGATTCCTGTTCCCAGGGACAGGACCGGGAACATGATTTGGTCTTCTACTGTTGTAGTCCAGTGCCCTAGTGGTTCAAAATGTTGTGTGCTCTGAGATGCATTTCTGCTCACCATGGTTGCAAAGAGTGATTATTTTAGTTTCTGTAGCCTTCCTGTCAGCTTGAAATAGCCTGGCTATTCTTCTTTGACTGCTCATCAACAAGGCATTTCCAACTGTGGAATTTTTAACGTTTTCATTTTAAGCTGTACTTTGCCAGAATGAGTCTATTAATCTACTCTTGACATTTCTGCTTCTCACTGGCCCAACACAAGCTCAAGCTGCCTTGATACTCTCACAGTAACACTTGTTGTTCTATGCTGGGCTCCTGACCTTTGAGTAGGGGGCATTGCCCACTTTCACCTAACCAGCATTTTAATATTTCCTTAGTCCTTGTGTTTCATGTCTGCATTACTAGTCAAAGTTGAAATTTTGGGACAAATAAGAATTTTTTTTTTTGGGGTGGAGGGGGCACTTCTCTTCAAAAGCTCACATATATCCTTGCATTTGTCATAAAATATTGTAGTCTAGCTTGTCGTGAATCAGGCGGTAGTATTCTTTTTTTCCCATTTTCTGGTTGTGGGTCTAAAATTGTAACGAAAAATTGGCAAAAATAACCCCTTTGTGCCAAAGACTAAGGGTGTAGCCTAAGGGTTTGCCTGATGCCACTTTTGTTTGCACTGTGTGGAGCTTTAAGAGCAGTTGTGTTCATGGAACTGCAAAAATTTGAGTTTTGGCATACCTGCATGAGCGTTCACTCAGTGCCCCTTACCGCATTTGATAGAGTTGTCTCTAAGGGTAGCCATGATTGCTTGTCAAGATGATGTAGGCAACAAATCTTTCTACAGAGTCAGAAAGACACAGAGTCAGCTTCCTGCACTGAACTGCAACACAGCTCCAGGGGCTATTCTCAGCAGGGTATTTTCCTTCCCTGTCTGTCTTCACTTAGTCAGTTGTCACTGTTTGGCCGTTAGATTATCTAAATACTTAAATTGTTACATATGCTAGCACTGACTTTAAAGGCCATTAGTGTGTAAACAGGTCCTATGTTATTGGCTTTAGCCTAATTGCCTCTATTGCACCCATAATGCAGACAGCCGAGATTCTTCTCCATATGGATTTGATTCTTGTTTTGGGAATTGGAAGGAAATGGTAGTCATGGGAAGCCATTAGTCAGAAATCGAATTTAGTGCTGCCGACGAATTCCTTATTCTTATCTATGGGTCATTAAATCTTCATCTGTAATGTGTGGTGTTGTTGGTCCAAACTTGTATATGCAACCCTTTAGGGGTTCCTGAAAATGTAGCAGAGCTAGCTATTATATAAATGCCAGGTGATCTAACTGCAGGAAGTAATCAAACAGCATATTGTATTGTGGGCAGTTATTTTACCTCTCAAGACATTGACTTGCCCCTTTAAAGTTGCATGCCTATCTGTATGGCTACAGCAGAGATGGTTCACTGGAAGCACGTCACTGGTGTTGCCCTGAGGTCAGAAGCAGGAAGGAGGCACCATTTGCAGTCTTCCAAGAATGAGAGACGTAATATCCCATGCAGGTTTGCTGCATAGATCATTGCACCAGCCATGTGCACCTCATTGGCACGTCATAGTTAGGTTTTATGGCAGGAATGTGCGAGAAATAGTAAACGAATCCTTTCTATACTCAGAGGGCCTGTGTCACTGGGGATGGAATTTTTGCTGAAGCAGCACACTAGCTCTTTGTTTAGAACTGTTAAAGCCACAGTGCCTGGCTGGGCTTGATTTATCATAAAACACACAGACTTTCTGAGCATGTCATTCAAATGCCGTGAGTCATGTGCTTATTTATGTTCAAAGAGTTGGTCTGTTCTTACTTCATTGAGTTTATATTCTTACTTTTCTAAACTGGGAAGTAGATTGTGACGAATGTTTTTCTAACACTAATGTATACTAATAAAACTGCACATTCATGCAATTATCCAATCAGCCAGTCATTTGGCAGCAGGGTACTGCATAAAATCATGCAGATGCAGTTCAAGAGCTTCAGTTAATGTTCACATTAAACATCAGACTGAGGTGAAAAAAATGTGATCTTAGTGACTTTGACCGTGGCATAGCTGTTGTTGCCAGACAGGCTGGTTTGAGTATTTTAAAAACTCCTGGGATTTTCATACATAACAGCCTCTAGAATTTACACCAAATGATGTGAAAAACAAATACATCAAACGGCAGAAATGCCTTCATCATGATGGACTGCAGAGGAGAATGACTAAACTGGTTCAAGCTAGATGTCTGTGGTAACTCAAATAATCACTCTGTACAACTGTGGTAAGGAGAAACCTATCTCAAAGTGCAAAACGTATCTCAAAGTGCAAAACACCTTGATGAACCTTGATGAGCACCAACAGTAGAAGATCTTATCAGGGTCCACTCAGTGTCTGCCAAGAGCAGGGATCTGAGGCCACAGTCATGTTTAATTGTTGATATGGTGAAAATTTGACACATTTGCCAATCAAATAATAATGTGTTTTATAGAATCCTCTTAATGGTCTTGGCCTCTCTATACCACGTGGTTTTTCCACTTTTATAATGTGCCGCCTTCTTCTTCTTTCGGCTTTTCCCTTCAGGGGTCGCCACAGCGAATCATCACTCTCCACCTATCCCTATCTTCTGCNCTCCTGCTTGGCAGCTCCATGTCCAACATTCTCCTACCATTATACTCATTTACATTTACATTTTACATTTATGGCATTTGTCAGATGCCCTTATCCAGAGCGACTTACAATTGTCTCATTTACAACTGCACAACTGAGCAGTTGAGGGTTAAGGGCCTTGCTCAAGAGCCCTTGCTCAGTGGCAGCTTGGCTGTGATGGGACTTGAACTCATGACCTTACGATCAGGAGTCCACTGTCTTAACCACTGAGCTACCACTTCCATATTCTCACTCTCCCTCCTCTGAACATGTCCAAACCATCTTAATCTGGCCTCCCTAACTTTGTCCCCCAAACGTCCNAAATTTCTCACCTCTTGTTCATGTACATTTTAAATGTATTAATTTGGAGAACACAGAGCTGCAAGCACAGAGCTGAGCAGATGAAGTTGAGGGATCTTTCTCCAAAGGTTTGATCTCAATACCTAACAGTCACGAGCACTAGGCAACCACTGCCTGTGTTCTGAAATAACCTTCAGATTTGTTAAATGCTACTATTTTACAGAAGTACTGGCAAGTATGGTATTTGCAATTGAGGAAAAGTACAGACTTACATTACACATAAGTAGTTCCAGATGGAGAGACTTCAAATAGGTATTAGAAGGATCATGGACATGACAGAAAAATAGACGATGGTTCTTTATTCAATAAATCTGGCAGGCACTGGATTCACATTCTCATATCTTGTACAGGAAGACTGAAGAGAAAATTATTAGTTCCAGTAGAGATTTAAAAACATTGTCTTCATTTCCAATTTGACAAGTGACAAATGGAAACATGGCTTTGTGCAATGTGTGTAGAAGTCTGATACAAAGATAGATGGCCAAACAGTCATCTTTAAAAGAGCACTGTGCATTAGTGTTTAAGCTGTTTAACAAAACTCCCAGCTTTGTGCTTGGGCATAGTATTAATAACAGACTTGAATTCTCCATATTGGTATAATTCCATATTGGACTCAGTCCCACTCAGTACTACTGTTATAAATGCATAGTCACAGTTCACTGTATCTACAGGCCTGGAGTTCCCTGAAATGATCCTTCACTGTACGGTGTCCTTCTTGCAGCATCTATCGCCATCACTCACATGTTAGAAGTGTTGTCTGGAACTCATACCTACCATACCGTGTGTTTTGATTGTTATGTATGGGTGACCTCAGCTACTATCCATCACACAATGCAGCTCCTCAGAGGCTTTCCGAAAGCGTTTTCAGACTGTGCTAAAGTACTTTTCTCTGTCTTTTTTTTACAGTATCAACAACAAGCTGCAGCAGCCAGAGGCCGCTTCAGGGGTCCTGGAGTATGCTATGAAACATTTTGGCGAATTGGTGAGCAGCTCTTACCCCTTTTCTTTACTTCCTTGTATTTTTCACCAATCTCATTTCCTAATTTTTACAACAGTCTGAAACACTTGGTCTGAACAGGTTCTTTCCTCAGTAACTAAGAATGAAAACTGTACACCAAAATGTGTATGAACACTGATATAGGTTCTCCCAATTCCAAACCTAGTGAAGCCAATTTTTGTTTTAAGCCAATCTTTATCACGTCTTCATATCAGAAGTGCATAAACGGTGGAGCAAAACATTTCAACCCAAGTCCTAGTAAATAGACTTTCCTAGCTGTAGTCATAATCAGGATTGCTACTGTGGGCATAAATATGCTTGCTGAGAAGTAATAAGATATTTGGACAAGAATTAGATAATTGCTAGGATTCATTTATTTCCTTCATATGATTCTTCAGCTATAAACCTAAATCCTGTCTTCAGGATTCCATGCTGACCACAGGGACATGGTCCAGATAAAAAAAAATTACATCCATAAACAAGGGTGTTCCTAGGAAGACTGCAGATGCTTTTCCCACATCTGTTGCATAGCCTAGCGGACAGGCTCTTTTTGTTAGACTTGATTGTACCTAATTGTTCCAAGATACAATTACACGACTCGTCTGATTTTCCTCTCTAGTCGCATCTTTGTGCGTCTTATGTGACGGTAACAAAGTGAGAACTGGTCCAAGCAGCTGATAACAAGACAGACTTGCGTTCTTTGAGGCACAGGAACCAGGATTAAATGTGTATAGAATGCGGCATGTGTAAGGACATCAGAAGACAATAGTATAAAACAATATTTTCTCTTTATTGAGCGTACAGATTTGGCAGAACCCGTTTTAATAAGCCTAGTTTCACATTTTCACAGAGAATCTCTTTTTCTCATTAGTTGCCTTGGCAGCCCAGTCCATCTTTATTTCTCTTACAGAGAACAGACTAGAGTCTGGTAAAGAGCAGGAATGGAAGAAAATGGGATTGGCTAGGAGACAGCTAAACTAGACTGTTTGAACCAAGTGCCTCAAATGTGACTTTCTGTAAAATATCGAAGTGGACGTTTTCATAGGACGGCGAATGATAAACAGTTAGCTGGAGACCCCATCACGCCAAATGTTTACTTCTCTTTTGGAGTTTTCTTTACAATACTCAAAGCAAGTTGCATGAAAATGCTGGTTTCCTGGGAGTCTGAGAATTTGCATAAATAGAATATGTTAAAAAAACAGATGTACAGAGCTGTAGTGTGCAAAAAAAATTCAAAATAACTTACAACATCCTCCTTATTATGAATTCAAAGCTCTATAATAGTATAACTAAATAATTCAGATTGTTTGATTTGGTTTGCTTTGAAGCGATGTGTTAGAGCTGCATAGTCGAGACTCTGGACACAAGGTGTTTTGTCTGAACTGCCCTATTGACACCATCACAAAACCAAAATGGCAGACTTGATACTTTCAAACTGAAGACCTCCCAGTGAGAGTTCATCCGCTTTTCTTTGAGAAAATAACAAGAGACTTGTTACGTCAGCCATCAGCTTGATTTACGTATTGACGCATCTGCTGTGTTGCGTTGCGGTAGAGGGCTCAAAATGAGACAGGACCACTATGACCTCTTTATATTGCCTGCGTAAAAAAAAAAATGTACAAATCACAAAAAAAAGCCTTTTCTACACCCCATTCACAGGCTGTTCATCCATCATTTTTTATTATGCTTTGTAATTTAGTTGTTTCACCTTAAACGAAATGGAGAAATGGATTGTTCTTAAATAAATTACTTTGTTAATTCATAGAATGCTTTATTTTTTCTTTTAATAAATTGGTGAACCATTGGAGAAGTGTTGGAAGTTTAGTCAAAAATCTGTTAGTTTTATATGTACCGCTTTCATTGTTCCCCTTTCATAGGAGATTCAGGCCACCTGGTATGAGAAACTGCACGAGTGGGAAGATGCTCTGGTAGCCTATGATAAGAAGATCGACATGAATAAAGGAGACCCGGAGCTTATTCTGGGCCGCATGCGCTGTTTAGAGGCACTGGGAGAATGGTGAGTCCAAAGGTCTTTACAGACACAGGCTGTTTTTTGTTTTTTTTTATTATGAAGAAGAAAGCACTCGGAGAAGTTTACACATTTTCTCACAATGAGGTTCTTGGTTTGGAAAGTACGTTTTGGCCCCCTTATTACACTTTGCCCCGTTAAAACCTTCTTTTTCAAAGTCTTTCATAGTTCCCGTTCATCTGAGTACAGCCAAACCCTGTTGGATTACCATTATTAGAATTGGCATTAAATAAATAGTGAATAAATATGAATCTTAATATCCCCAGGAGAAGGGTGTGAGTTTTGACTGGACACACTTTGTCTCAGCTTATTGAGTTCCTAATATCACTGATGGAATCTGACAGAGCCACTGGGCAAGAAGAAAGGAAAATGCAGAGCATTTCCTGTAACAGGAACCGTGCACATTTGCCGGGAAGGGTAGCAGGACACTGTGTACGGTGGAGTCATAAGCTTGGATGCACTTCTCTTGTGCGCAGTGGCTGTGGAATCATTTTGAGAAACCTGCCTCAGAGTGGTATGCTGAATTACAGATGAGTATGAAGCTTATAGAACGAGTCCACCTCACAAGCCAATTACCTGAGGAAATGACAAGTCTAATTTATTAATAATGTCCAGCTTCTTAAGTAAGGAATAAAACACAACGGGCATGCTGTTATAAAGAAATCATTAATGACATGAAATGAGTTTAAAGCCCAGAGTCGACCATTTTCCAATAACAGCAAAGTTTTCAAAGTTTTTTATTCCTCTTATACCACAAAAAATGCCAACATTTACATTTTTTTGTTTATTAAAGAGTGAGATATACTTTTTATCTGTTTATAGTTGCATTTAATATTGTGGATTATCCTTGAAACAAGTTAGTTCCTGTTATCATTTACACTGTACAGTGGATATAAAAAGTCTACACACCTCTGTTAAAATGGTAGGTTTTGGGATGTAAAAAAAATTAAACCAAGATAAATCATGTCAGCTCTTCTTAATGTGATATAGCAGCCAACAAAATTCAAGTGGAAAACAAATAGAACCATTTAGGGGTAAAAAGAAAAAAACGTACAATAATCCGGTTGCATAAGTGTACACACAACTAATATTTTGTTAAAGCACATTTTGCTTGTAATACAGAACTCAGTCTTTTTTAGGTAAGAGTCTACCAACGTAGCACATCTCGATTTGGCATTTGTATTCCACTCTTCCTTGCAGAAATGCTCCAGATCTATCAATTTCGAAGGGATCTCTTCTCC
>CM074952.1:20509910-20532823 GCA_037577455.1 Pangasius macronema
GGGTTCTTTGGGTGATAAGCTGTCTTGTTTTTGTGCCCAAAATATCTTTTTGAATTATGCCCAAACTTGGTCTCATCAGACCATAAGACATTTTGCTACATGGCTGCTGTTATAGAAAATTATTCACCATCGGCATCTTTTTTTTTTTTTTTTTTTAAGATGGTAGAGAAGCTTCACTGCTATGTGTTTCATGTATGGCTTAGAAATGTAGTACAGAAGCTGTTTTGTAGGCTGTAATCCAAAACCACATTAATTCGAAACTAACGTACGTTATAAGGTGCCCATAAATAAAATCCATATTCCAAGTGTTGAAGTCTGATTTAATAGGGATAATTAAGTCTGTGTTGTATTTTCACTTTACTTTTTTATTATTATTATTAATTTGGCCGCAGAGGCCAAGGGACAACTTATTACATTATTGCCGCAAGATTTCATTCTCATGAGTGATTTCGTTTCACAAGATGGTAACCTAGCTCCTCTGGCTCTTCTCCCAGTGTATGCGTGAGTGTTAGACAGACAGACACATTGCATAAGCTCCTAATATCATTATAGCTCATATAATAAGTCCTCCAGTCAGCTGGGAAAGCATTTAATTCCCCCTAACTCGTAAAAGCTGTCCAAGTACCAACGCACACTGCTAATCTTGGGACCCTATCTGTGCGGTGACCCTTTTTTGCCCTCCTACACCACCCCCTTTCCCCAAGACAAGCACAGTCTTTTCAAGAGTACAAAATCTTCAGACTGAACTCTGGAAAAGCCCACGTCAGGCCCAGGCCTCACAGGGCCTATTTGTTTCACAGCTTCATGCCTCCTGGTTGTGACATGATGTCATGGTGTTTTCTGGTCTATCACAGCCGGACTAGCACGAGTCAGTGAAAGTCATTGATTTTATGGTGAAAGAAAAGTGATAAAACACAGACAAATGCTTGACCTTCCCTGTCTGCCCTGTCTCTTTGGTTGATTTTTCTTACAGCAGCAGGTCAAATGTGGCTCAGTGGTGGATGAAGTATTAAGTATTCAAGTCTGTTCGTTCAGAACGTGGAATATTACATTACTCCTTCTCAATACAAATGAAAAAGAACATGGCAGATTGTCAGAGTACTTTTTGTTTTCCCCATTATAAGTCGCTCCTTATCGCTGTGTTTTCTCTATCCTGGATTTTTAATGAATAAGAAGGAAATGCTGTTTGTAGACTAGGTATTAGTGCCTTACCTAACCCTAATGGTCTCTCTGTCTGTTTGTCTCTCTCAGGGGTCAGCTACACCAGCAGTGTTGTGAGGAATGGACTCTGGTTAGTGAGGAAACACAGGCCAAGATGGCACGCATGGCAGCCGCTGCAGCCTGGGGCCTGGGTAAAGAAACACACACTTCATTTTGTTATTCCAAAACTTAGATTTTGTGTCTGAACACCCTGCTGTAATAAGCATTTATTCATATTCCATTTGGACCGGGCAGTAGTGACTAACACCTAATCTGCACCAATCCTTGACATATGATAATATCACTCACTTTGGGAAGCAAAACTAGAGCGGTATATTTTAGACAGCTTGTGAAATGGGCTAGTATTGTTCAAAATAATGGTTACAGTTTAAAGTTATTTATGCTACAGTTAAAAAAAGAAACAGCTGCTTACCAAAACTTTTATGAATTAACTCTAGTGAGTGGTGTAGAGTACAAATAAATTTGCAGCCGGTAGCGTAAATAAACTTAGAAGTGGTTATGTATGAAAAGTTAAAATTGTAGACTACATTATAAAACATTTATTTATGACAACTATGCTGTAAACAGATTTGATTGTAAGGGAGCATAATTACATAACGGATTATTACAATATTTCCCATGTCTCTTTGTGTGTATTAAAGGACACTGGGATAGTATGGAGGAGTACACCTGTATGATCCCTAGAGATACCCACGATGGTGCCTTTTACAGGGCTGTGCTTGCTTTGCACCAGGACCTCTTCTCACTGGCCCAACAAGTGAGTGACAGTTCTTACCTTCAACATGCAGTATTTTATAGTATATACACTCACCAGCCACTTCAGTAGAAACACCTGTACCCCTCAGTGACTTTGACCTTGGCATGGTTATTGGGTCCAGATGGGCTGGTCTGAGTATTTCAGAAACTGTTGATCTCCTGGGATTTTCACATACAACAGTCTGTAGAGTTTATACACTATTGTGCGAAAAACAAAAAACATCCAGTGATTGTTAATTCAGTGGAAAGAATCACCATGTTGATGAGAGAGATCATAGAAGAATGGCCATGCTGGTAAATGCTGAAAGGATAACTTGAAGTGATAACTTAAACAACCACTCTTTACAACCATGGTGAGCAGAAAAGCATCTCAGAATCCACTCAGGTCAGCCAAGAACAAGAATTAGAGGTCACAATGGGCACAGACTCACCAAAACTGGACAGCTAAAGAATGTGAGAACTTTGTCTGGCACCAGAAACGATGCCATGGTCAAAGTTACTGAGATCACATTTTATTTATTTACTCCAAATAGGCAATTGGTTGTTGGGCACACAATGATTGTCATCATGGACATGCTAGAAAAGACAAAATCACAAAATGGTTCTATCCCAAGAGAAAGTAATTAAAATGAATGAACGTGTGTTTGCTATGAGCTGAATTCTCTTGGAGAAAAGAAGAAAAGCCTCCATCCTCACAGGTGTTCACCATCACGATCAGCAGCATTCCTGCCAGAGGAGGCATCCCAAAGGTCATCCTGCAACCATGATCCTGTCTATATGTCCTCCTCCATTCTCTCATCCTCCTAATCAGAGACAGACCCCAAGTCTCTCCATTTTTCGGCTGAAAAGAAAGACAGCCGTCCACATATGGACCTGTTCCTGTCAAAAAAACCCAAACTGGATCCAGATGTGATTGTACTGGCGTAGGTTAAGGGTTTCAAAACTGCTTTTTCTGATAGCCGGTAATCCTCCATGGGAATTAAGAGGATTATATAATGACCTTTAGGAGCAAAATTAAGACGTGTCTGAGTAAATGAATAAACTTCGAGGTGTGGTTCAGAAGCTTCAGTCGGATGATTTTGTTTAATCTTTAAATAGTTTTACTAATAAATTCAGTAGTACATTATGTAAAACAGAGGAATGTGTCTACTTTTCTGGTCTGCCTTGAACTGTATTTACTGTCTAAGACTGCTCAGAGTTTTGAGTGGCCATGTTGTGCTTAAAGAACCAGACGTGAAAGAGGTTTTATGACAGCTCTGATCTTATCACCTGTTAGATTGTTCAGAATGGTGGAAGTATTATAGATAACTGTTTCTGTTCTTCTGACTTAATCTTCTATTCCAAATAACCCAAATAAACCCCAATAACCCAAATAAATGGCTATTCAGAGCTGATCTACAGCATCCGTATTGGGCTTTAGATAAGCTCATACAGTAAGCTCCGTTCTCCTTCCAGCTCACGCACACAGACGTATACACACACTGTGTGTGTTCTGCTCTCTGACATTTAATCAGGCTGAGCCATAATTGCTGGTCAGGACACCAAAATGGCAGCTCACACCCTTAGCTTGAAAACCTCTTTCTTTATCTCGTGCTCTCCTTTTATTTGGTGTTTCCCTTACTCCTTCTCGTCAGTTTCTCCGGATGGGTTAATTACCGCATAGGGAATGCAGGTGTTGACCAGACGCCTGTAAACCTTGTAGTCTGTAGCCACTACATTTGGGCGTGCCCGTTCTCAGTTTACTGTTTTTACTGGTGGCATGTCTGGCGTCCAGTAATTTATTTTATTCAGTTTGATAATGACTGGAACGTTTGGTGTTTTTATTATAGGCATTTCTTGTAGAGACATCTGGCTGCGTGTGCCACATCGAGGTGAAGTGTTAACATCTTTGATCTCATCCACACTGGTACAGGCGCTAGAATTGGCAGGCTTTTAGAGCGTTTTTAGAGCGTGGCTAATGAGTTGTTAAGCCAATTGAGGAGAAATCGCAAAATAGCCATAACGGACGAGTCGTAGCTATCTATACAGCGTTCTGTAGGACCATGCTCGGGGGAAGGTAAGTAGATCAGCTTGCCTTAAAGGGCTTAAGTGACACCATGTGTGGAATTGAGTGGTGACACAAAAGATGTCAGCAACTGGAAGATGGATGTTGTATTATTAGCCTCAAACCTGCGTTTCATTATTTGAGTCCAAATCCCAAACCCAGATTATGTGTGCATTAGTGTGTGTGTGTGTGTGTGTTTCAGTGCATCGACAAGGCCAGAGACCTGCTGGACGCTGAGTTGACTGCCATGGCTGGAGAGAGCTACAGCAGAGCATACGGGGTGAGGCTTCACTGCTTTTTTTAACAAGCCTCTTGTGAAGAGCCTGGCCTCATTTAACACTGCAGATGAGCTCCGGAAGATAGCAGCATTGACCAGCACCACTGATAAGCAGTGGGAATGATCTGTTTTCTTATTTTTGTTTCTTCAGAATCGAAGGTGCAGTTCTTAAGTAACATCCTTGAGATCAAACCAGATCTGTGCCTGTTAGTAGTCTGCGTGTTTATACCATCCCCATTTTCTTGCATGTCAGCAATTGAAATCTATTTTTCCCCCCAAACATAAGTCTGATGTGGTTTATATAACGACGGCCATAAATTTCCACGGGTGGAAGGACATCGTAGGAGTTTATCTTATGCAGATGTAGGCCCTGATGAGTTGGGCATGTTTATTTGTATATACATTGTTTGCTCTAATGAGAGTAAATCAAACTGTGTGCAATTTTGGGATTTGATCTGTCCAGAACACACAGTTTGATTTTTTTTAACCGGTTTGTCTCTTGGAAATGTTGATTTGGTGAATTTTTTTATTTTTTTTGGGACATTAATAGGTGACATCCTTTCCACACATGGAAACCCACTAGCAGGTTTTGAGAAAATCTAGAGTGCATACAACTCTTAATGTCTAGAAGGGTACATATTAGCATCGAGCCTCAAATTTCTTCAGGAACAAACATTTAAATGTTGCAGTTATGATCTTTTTCCGTGTCCTTCACGGTCTTGTCCTGTCTCTCACTCTTAGGCCATGGTGTCATGTCAGATGCTGTCAGAACTAGAAGAGGTGATCCAGTATAAACTGGTTCCAGAGAGGAGGGACATCATCAGGGAGACATGGTGGGAAAGATTGCAGGTAACATCATTACACTATGATCATCTGCATTTTGTCTGGCCAAAGGGGTTCAGGAAGATGACGTAATTTGAGAGGGAAAGTCTGCCAGATGTTGCAGAATGAAATAAGTTACTATGTTATAGAAAAATAAGCAACAATGGGCTGATATGGTGTGATGTGGTGTGATACAAGTGGGATTTTATTTGATTTCAAAGTCTTATCTTTTAATAGTTTACATTTATGAAACGTCTGTGAGGAAAAGTTAGCTCCTCTTGTTATACCATCTGTGAACAGGGGTTCTTTCTCCAGCCTCTCTTGAAACTGGAAATCGATTCAACTTGTTTTATTGTACAGACATATTTATTAATCAAAATATATTCTAGTTGCATGGTTAATGAACAATCATCTGCACACTTATTTCCATCGTGTGCCCATTCACATGTATTTGTCCATTGGATCGGAAATGAAATATCGTTGCAGTTTAACCTCAAAGCTTTCAACGTTTTAGGTAAAGAGAGCTGTCCTGGAGAGAACAATTCAGACCATGCAGAATGTGTTGGCAGAGGGCCGATGGAATATTCATGAAAGTGATTTACTGGCAAATAAAGCCAAGCATCTGTAGGGCTTTGCTCTGGTACAGACATGGCACTTCTTTGAATTACAACTTGGGGTGCATGAATACTCACCCCTACTACGCTTTTGCCAGTGTGTATGAGTAAAACACATCATGAAGAGCAAATATCTTAGGTTGAGCAGTGTATATGGTGCTTTAGAATCGAAGTGTCTGAGCTCCTCACAGGGCCCTATTGGGAAATGACACTGAGACCAGTAACTCAGAACTTTCTTTAGCATCACACTTCAGATCCAAGCACGTAAGGGTTATGTAAACCATACATTAAACCTCTGTTAAAATTCTTCTTCCATATATGGACACATATATGGATACGCAGAAGACTGTGTGATAGCTGTGTTACAACAACTTTCATCAACATCCTTCAGTACGCAGCAAAACACTGTAATATTTCCAGTAAAGGAACGAATCCTGTGTGTTGTTCGCAGGGCTGCCAGCGAATAGTCGAGGACTGGCAAAGGATCCTGATGGTGCGTTCTCTGGTCATCAATCCCCACGAGGACATGAGGACGTGGCTGAAGTATGCCAGCCTGTGTGGAAAGAGTGGACGTCTGGTGAGAGGAACATTTAATGAGAAAACTTTCATCATGCTTTTTTTTACCGATAACTACTCTCAAAACGACCTTTTAAAAGTGAGGGTTGATTAAAAAAAGCGACTTCAAACATGGGACTGTGTTTATATTTAAGCAGTCAATAGGAGTAAATGTTATTCTTAACGATTAGGCTAAATCTACAGCGAGTTCAGCCTTAGGCCGCCGTTTTAAGTTGGAGCTCGGTGGACGCGGATGACCGGGGAAAGTCGTGGCCTCACAGCTTAGGCCTGCAGTGCTGATCACAAGAGGAAGTGCTCTCAGAGATGAAAAGTCACTGAATGATTATGATGGACGCGGCGACGAACGAGCCAAAGAATGACGGCAGTGTTTCTCAGGACGGGTTACCTTCTGTGAGGTCAGGGATCGTGGTGGCTGGCTTGTCGAGCTGTTTATTTGTAGAAGACCTGGTTTTTCGTGTGCAGGTTCTCTGTTGGGAACCAAGCGCCATGACTTTTGATAGATCTTTGCGTGTGTGCTTTACCGAGAAGAAGTCTTACTCCGTTAGTTCAGCTGATGAACCTGCGTTACAAACTATTGGAGAGATCGCAGTTCTTTGTTAATAAGCTGTATAATTACTAAACTGCACATGGTTGAAGTCTTGAACCCTGATAAACAGTACGTTTCAGCAGACCAAACCGAGTTCTAGCAAAAGTACTGTAGCAGAGCAGATCAACGTCTGGAATAAAAAGCTGCTGGAGTTTTAGCAGGTCCTTTGTTGCAAAAACACATGCGAACATTTATATAAATTACTTAGTTGAAGGCAGCTCAGTGGACCACCGATTAACTACAGGGGTAAAAACATTAGGTCAGAAAAGGGACAGTTTTCACAGATTTGTTTTTTACCCACTGTGGTCTGATTAGCAAGCTGCAGACAGGGCTCATTTAAAGAACATTCAGCAAGAAACAACGTTTAAACACAGTTGGCGCTAGCCAAAAGTGGTAATGTGAAGTACCACTACGAGACCAAACAAATGCCTCAATTAGTCTTATTTCAAGCCATAAACTAATCATTAATGATAATATGCCACCATTCAGCCATGCTAGATGCTTATCCTGACCTTCGTAAACAAACAATTTGATGTGTCTGGACCTTAACGAATTTTAGCGTATTGATGAAATGGAAGCCAAACTCATCAGAGTACTCACGTGCTAAGAAAAGAAAGCTAGCGTTACCTAAATGCATTCAGATATTGCTGGTTAATTCGTCTTTTTGTCTTCAGGCTCTGGCTCATAAGACATTGGTCCTGCTTCTCGGTGTTGACCCGTCCAAACAGCTGGACCAGCCTCTGCCCACTGCCCACCCACATGTGACGTACGCTTACATGAAGTATATGTGGAAGAGCGCGCGCAAGGTACGTAAACCCTATACGAGGTTTCCTCGGGTTTGTTTACAAGCAGAACAATGAAATCCGAAGACAAAGCATAAAAAGATCCTTTTTAATGTATCTTGACTTCTTTCTACTGTCCAAACTCATTTCAGAGCTCCAAACGTGTCTGTCTGGGTTATTCCAAAACTCAAACATATACACACTGCTTAATACAAGGCCATCTGTCTTATAGGTCACAATTTGGACCTCAGTGTTACGGCGCAAGTCCGTTTTGCTCTGTTGAGCGGACCGTGTGTGCATACTTTCCCTTTCTTGTGTAATACATTAGTGGTGTTTAAAACAGAGAGCTTTGAGCGTCAGAGTTAGCTGTTGAGCGTCAGACGAACGGTACTGAATTGAATTTGAAGAATCTCTCCTAAGGCCAGATGTGAGAGTTGTGCGACTCAGGGTGCTGGTAAACAAATCCTCTCACTTCATTTCATTTCACTTCTCACTCTTCATCTTCACTGATGAAGAAAGAGGTGATAGAGAAATATCATCTTCTCCCTGACTGTTCTTGGAAAGTCCATCGCCTCCACTGTGAATGTGATGGATAGTGATAGAAAAGTAAGTGTTAGACTGTGTGTGCGTGTGAGTGTGCGTGTGTGTGTGTGTGTGAGCATATAACAGTAACACGTTTAACAGTGTAACACGTTTTAATATTCCCCATACGACAGTGTGGTTAGTGCATGATTGCCTAAGGATTATTGATCATGAGAAATCAGACATATTTATATAGCACTTTTAACAATGGACAATGTCACAAAGCAGCTTTCCAGAAATCTGGATATAAATTTGAAATGTATAATTTTATTCCTAATGAGCAAGCCAGACGTGACAACGGGAAGGAAAAACTCCCTGAGATGATATGAGGAAGGAACCTCGAGAGGAACCGTCCTCATCTGGGTGACACCGGCTAGTGCGACCATAAATAATTCCTCTTCTATAACTATATGCTATTCAAAAAGTGCTCATTATGGTAGCATGAGCTTGAGTACGAGCATCATTCAACTTTTAAGTCTGTCATATCAAACTGGAGACTGGAGACTAGGAGTTGCAGTCGTAAGGCAATCCTAGGAATTTTTTTTTCCTTTTGCAATGTGAAGAAAGTGAGGAAGGATAGGACAGGAAGTGGGATGGGAAAGAATGTAGGGTGTTTTCGATCAGTGATCAAAGAGGGAGAGAGGAAAGATTTTGAAATTATTGTTTTATTTATTTTTTCTCATTGTGCACATGATGGTTTATTTAAAAAAAAAAAAACAACAATGATTAAAAGGGGACAAAAATCATTGCATTTTTTTGTGAAATAACTAAAGGTAAGAAAGGTCAGTTTTGATTTCAGGATTGTCTTGTGCACAATAAACTGAAGGTTTTGTACTCAGGAAGCTTTTTTTACTTTTAGTTGTACAAGAATGATTCTGCACCAGATGTCGTACTGCACAGGTTACCTCTGGTCCCATTTTCCACGTTTTACCTTTCGTCTACGGTTTCTCAGTATGTTTAGTATTTCTCTCTATTTCTCTCTCTCCCTCTCCCGCTCTCGTGCAGATTGACGCGTTTCAGCACATGCAGCACTTCGTGCAGGCCATGCAGCAGAAAGCTCAGCACGCCATCGCAGCCGAGGACCAGCAGCAAAAGCAGGAGCTTCACAAGCTCATGGCCAGGTCTGGACAGCTCGCCACACACACACACACACACACACACACACACACACACACACACACACACACACACACACACACACACCTCCCTAACAGTGCAAAGGTGTTCTTTTACACATATGGAGTACATCCATATGTTTCCATATGCACACAAAGCTTTACTACACATGCCATTATTTCACTCTTCCTGTAGTGCACACACACACACACACACACACACACACACAGACACACACTAGTTTCAGTGTTCTTTTTTCAAAAATACATATCTCTGCCGGAAGGCATGGAGGAACAAGAGGAGGTGTGGCCTCCTCAAAGCTCCGCATTGTCCCCTCGAAACTGAGCTCCGGTTGCTGTTTGAGCAGTTTCACACGTTCTTCTCGTGTCTGTGTGGGTTTCTTCTGGGTTTACTGGTTTCCTCCAACCTCCCAAAACCATGCTGGTAGGTGCACTGGCGACTCTAAATTGCCCTAAGTGACCTACAGGCAGTTTTGTATCAAAAATAAGCACCAGTGGTCATTAGAAGTCAACTTGTAATGATGTTTGGTAGAACTTTTCTGGTATTATTATACACCTTGGCAGAATCCTTATCTGTTATATCGGAGCAGAATGTTCTCTGCCGAGTCATCACAGCAAAGCTTTCACGTGTTCTTATTCCTCTTGTGCCTTGACACTCTGGCAGGACTTTCTTCCTTTTGTACTTTTCCTTTATATGCAACAGTGATCACTCTTATGTCCATCCTGACCAGTACATCTTGAGCTATGCATTGCAATACTTAGTGCAGAAGTAGTGCGCGTCCATTATATTCACTGCTACTCCGTTAAATAATAATGAAGAATAGTATAATTTGCTGTACCCCAAATAGTAATGAATTCAGACACTGCGAATGAGTGTCATAATTGTGTTTTTCCTTTCCTGGGCCCAAGTTCACTTCAAGGAACTGCTCTCTAGTCCACTGCCATCTGTAGTTTGCTTCACGTGAACTTGGGTGTGGACAACACGGTGAGTGAAAGCAATCCACTCTTGGGGCCTGGCGTCAGTTAACGTGATTGGTTGAAGTGGTCTTGTTTCTTACTCTTTTTAAGTTTCAGAATGAGAGAGAAATGGATATTGCGGTCTACAGAGGAGACAGAGTGCCTTCCTGATATATGGAAAACATATATAAGTCAACCAAATGCAAGTGACCACATATATATTTTACTTAGTGTAAGTGCAAGCAACTTTTTCCTGAAAGGCTTTGCCCTGTACCATTATCCGGAATTCTTCTGTGTCAAAATAAACCTACGATGATGACTTCCACAACCAAACCCAGAATCATTCCTGAGTATGGACTCCCTAATAGATGAACCGTGGACAGCTTTAAGTAAGGAATAAAACATGACCAGGCGTGCCGTTATAGGAAAATAATCAATGACAGGGTGGTGTAATGCAGCCTTGTGCAAAGTGGAGTTACTGTTATCACCCTGAAGTTAATTACAGAACGTCACAGATGTGTTTTTTCTCTTATACCAAAGTGATTTGCCAATGATTGTGGGTTAAAGATCATACGGAGCATCTGCAATACAATTCTGTGTGAGGAGGTTGTTACTATAGAAACAGTAAAATTGTATTAAAAGAAGCTCATTAATATAAACCAGATTTAACACCTTTGTCAGAGCTGCAACCATAGATAATTAATCATCACCTTCTGACCAATCAGATTCAAGGATTAAGTAGCACTCTTTTTAAGAAAGCACATGCAGACTGTGCTGTTTCTATTTTTACATCTAAATAAAGAGTTCGGCTCTTCAGCTGACAGCACCTTTTGTCACATTAGCGCCAACCACATTCCCTCCTACGGTATGATTAAGGTCATGCTGAGAGGCTGTGGAAATGTGGCCAGGAATCTTCGGTCATGTCGGAACTGTAGCTTGGAGCCTTTGCAGCATTTGTGGAATTTGACTGGGGCTAAACGTCTGTCTGATAAGGTTCTGCACCTTTCCCTCTACAGATGCTCTGGCATACTTTCACCCCAAAATAATTCGCCAATGATGGGTTGTGCGGGAATGGTGCACACCTGGTTCCCGCCGCATGGGCTTCTCTGGAATTTTCTACCTTCTCTTGTAGCCGTTCGCAATAGACAGGAGTTTGGAGATCCTGCTAAACTCATCCTCTCCAGTCGGAGAGAGGAGCTCAAGGATAGCACTTTCCTCACTTGACTGTTTAGTAGTTTGTTTTGGGTTTCTATGGAAATCTTGTAAAGTCTGCAGACATGTTCTGTGATACTGTTATGCCATTCTTTCTTGGACAATAAACTTTGTTCAAGAATTAAAATGAAGCCAGAAAGTCTCCTATTCCTGATAGTCGATTTCTAATCTTTAACGTGTGTGCTACGTTTTATAGTCACTTCACCCGTTCTTATTTCGTGACCATGATGGATGGCCAACACGCAAGTTTTTTCTTTCACATTCCCTCCATGACGGGGGCTTGTTCTCAGTATTTTGGAGCCTTAAATCGGTTCACACTGTACAAGAAATTTTTTTTGGTGAGAATATATCCAGGAACTGGATTAGCACCTGCAAGTGTTTTCAGCAATAATCTGAGAAGGTGGCGCTCGGAAATATTAAATGGCATAAATATAAATTCTCACCATATCAGAATCATGCACAAATGAATAGTAAATTGAATGCGTAAATCTTAACTTTAATTTCTGAAGAAATTAAAGAAAACTAAAGAAATCTTGGAGTATATTTCAGGACTTTCACCACCATTTTGAAATGCTTTTCTGCTCACCATGGTTGTAAAGAGTAGTTTATTTGACTTACCATAGCATTCCTATCAGCTCGAACCAGTCTGGCCATTCTCTTCTGACCTTTCTCCTGGCTTCCACCCACAGAACTGCTGCTCACTGTTTTTTTTTTTTGTTTTTTTTTTGGTTTTTCGCACCAATCTGTGTAAACACAATAAGCTGGTGTGCATGAAAATCCTAGATCAGCAGTTTCTGAAATTTTCAAACCCACCTGGCAACAGCAACCATGCTATGGTCAAAGCTGCTGAGGTCACAGTTTTTCCCCATTTTGCTGTTTGATGTGAACTCCAATTTTTTATCTCCAGACATTCGTCCTGGTAACCAGGTAAGAAGGGTAACCAAATTCAGCATAGATAGCCTTGCAGTGGAAATTATGACAAAATGTAGGATCATGGGCAATTTGCTGAGCTGTGCTGCAATGTCCAGTGAGAAAGTGGTATTAAAGGAGCACTTTTGTCCACTGTCTACTTGATAGACAGAATAAAAGCATGCTTAATTGCGCCTAAGGACCTGAACAGTATTTAATCCCACAAAGAAACTGGCAGTGGAAATTGCTCATTGTGCTATTGCCTTATCCTGCCAAGATTTGTTATTGCTAAGAGCTATTGGCCCTCGTTCACAGCCTGTCTTACTCAGGCTTAAAGTGCGGTAGCTTTGCATGATGATTCGTATATGACTGAACGGAATTGCATAACTCTGTGGTTTGGCACAGTAGAAAGTACAGCACAGTGTTAGTGGATTTGGACTTCTAGCTGGCTCTGCCTTTCACAGCGAGAGCTGCTCGTAAGAAGAGCAGGCGGGTTGCACCTCTGGCTCACACTCTCATAAACAGTTAGTCTGACTCCTGAGTTCTTTGAGCCTCTCCCGGCACATCCAGTATTTATGGCGAAGGAAGGACAAATGGAATAGAGTTTGGCCCGAATACTGTAATCATTGCACATGTGAGTGAAAAAGCGTCTCCGGAGTGTTCAGTAAATTCCACTCCGTCACTTCCTTTATGATATCCAAGGATGGCAAATCCAACTTATTAAAACCCATCTTGCACTGTTTCCTTCTGTCTGCCAGTGCATCATTCTTAGTCATTTTGTTTAATTATCTTGTTGGAAAATAAAATTTTTTGTCAAATCAAAATGTGAGCTTTTGAATAACAGGGCAATGAAATAAGATGACATTTCCTGAGAATCTGCTCTTTAGACCTTTGAATTGGAACGCTACAGTATATGGAGGTGGGATGACGTTCGTCTGGTTGCCAGTAGGGATTTGGGAGTATAGTAGGTCTATTCTAGCAAGTAAGAGATACAACAGAACCAAGCAAGAATCAAATAAAAGACGAGCGTCCTAAAGGACTTCACTTCACAGCTGGATAAATAAATTCCCTTATTTTGTGATGTTTCACAAGTGATGCAAATGTTGGAAGCTAACAGGAGGCCTCTCTTCCCATTGCCCACTCTCTGACTCATTGCTCTTCTCTTCTCTTCCAGGTGTTTCTTAAAGTTAGGTGAATGGCAGCTGAGTCTTCAAGGCATCAACGAAAGCACCATACCGAAAGTGCTTCAGTACTACAGTCACTCCACAGAGCATGACCGTAACTGGTACAAGGTGAGCTTTCATACGTCACAGGACGGCGTGGGCTAGAGTTTCCACAATGTGACCAGTTTTGAAACCATATTCCGAATCTCCATCAGTGTTTAAGTATTTCCTCAGCTTGTAGGGGCTCTTTTCTTCTCTTTGTCTCACCTGAAATGAACCTTCATTTATGTTTAGTCACTGTTAGTTTGTTTTTTTGTTTTTTTAAAGAAAATTTGGTGAAACAGATTGTTCTGTTTAAGTAAGTGAATCAGAGCAAGCTCCTCTATGACTGCTACTATTGACTCAGTTCCTATTGTTATGGATGTCAGCACCTCAAAACATTTTTTTTGGCTTTAGATTTTATTAAACATGTAATTATGTAATATGGTCTTAAAAGTAATTAAGTATCTGCTACAGTTGTACCGGAACTATTCAGATTTCTCCGTGTAGTGTTTTTTTTCATTTGCACAAAACGTTTTTGAACATCCTGTGAATGTAAGATTTAGTCTAAAGTAGTAAGACTTATTAGTGAAAGCAAACTAATTGATCATAACCCACACAGGCCTGGCACGCCTGGGCCGTAATGAACTTCGAGGCCGTACTGCACTACAAGCACCAGAACCAAGGCCGGGACGAGAAGAAGAAGCTCCGGCACGCCAGCGGCGCTAGTGGTGCCAGCGCCAACAGTGAGGCCAGCAACAGTGATAGTGAAGCTGACAGCGCTGATCACAGCCCAGTGCCTTCACCTGGCCAGAAAAAAGTCAACGAGGTGAGGTTCAAATAGAGTGCAAGCACTCATGGCCACTTTAATAAGAACACCTGTACACCCACTCATTCATGCATTTATCCAGTCGGCCAATCATGTGGGAGCAATGAATGCATTAGCTAATGTTCATCTCGATCTCGATGGCATGGTAGTTGGTGCTAGATGGGCTGGTTTGAGTATTTCAGAAACTGCTGATCTCCTTGGATTTTCCCATTCAACAGTCTCCAAGTTTACTTAGAGTGGTGCAAAGAGAAAACAAAAATCCAGTGCGTGGCAGTTCAGTGCAGGCGAAAATGCCCTGTTGATAAAAGAGGTGAGAGGAGAATAGCCAGACTGGTTGAAGTTGACAGGTAGGTTCTGATATTTCAAATAACCACTATTTCTAACAGTGGTGAACAGAAAAGCATCTCAAAACACACAACACCTCTAACCTGGAGGTGGATGCACTACAGCAGCAGAAGACCACATCGGGTTTCTCTCCTGTCGGTCAAGAACAGGAATCTGAGGCTGCAGTGTAGGTGAGTCTGTGCCCACTGGGATGCTTTTCTGCTCACCACAGTTATACAAAGTAGTGTTCTGAGCATGGTATCGGAAATACAATAAAACTTTTCCAGACCGATAAGAGAAAATTGGAGAGAGAAGTTGTTTGACAAAGACACTGCAGGATTGTCTCTCTCTCTCTCTGGCTTTTCTATTTTTTTTTTTTTATTATTATTATTTGTTTGCATGAAAATCCCAGGAGACGAGCACTTTTGAAATACTCAAACCAGCCTGTCTGGCATCAGCAACCATTTCACGTCCAAAGTCACTGAGATCATATTTTCCCCCCATTCCGATGTTTGATATAAATGTCAACTGACGTTTTTGCATGATCTGCATGGTTTTATGCACTGTTCTACTGCCACATGATTGGCTGATTGGATAATTGCATGAATGAACAGGGCTACAGCTGTTCCAAATAAAGGGGATGGTGAGTGCATATTATGAATAAAGCGATACTTCAGCCAGGTATGCTGGTCCCAATGAGCTTTCGGTAATTTCAATTTGATTTTTTGGAAGAATTGTTTTTGCAAGTGGGAGCCAACATTGTGATTTCTATACCTTCGTGTCAGCAAGTAGTACAGTGATTAATGACAGACAGTTTGAAGAAAATGTTTCTCCTGCAGTTCCCATAGGGGTCATTTGCTCATTTATTATTCGTTATTATTCAACCTGATGCCAAATTGTTGTTTTTGCTTGATTGAGGAATGAACATACGACCTCTTAATCAGCATACTATGTCAGCTTGAACGGTGCACTCATTAAGATCTGGTATGTTTTTGGCTTTATTTCTGTCATCACACTTCTTCAGAAAAACGCTATACACCTGGTAAACTTGCAGTACTAATTGCTGCATAAACATCATATTCAATCCAGTACAAAGATCTACCACATAGGTCCATGCAAGCATTTTTTTTTTTCATGATTTATAGAATTTCATGCCTGTTGCTTATGTCTTAAGCAATAAGGAAATGTTACAGTGATTCTAGCCACCGGTGACGAATTCCAGGAATGGTGAAATTCAGAGTTACATGTGCTTCTAGGGGTTGATTGGACATTTGTGTGTGTGTCGAATAGGATTTGTCCAAGACTCTGCTGCTGTATACGGTTCCTGCTGTGCAGGGATTTTTCCGATCTATATCCCTGTCACGTGGAAACAACTTGCAGGACACATTGAGGTGAGCTAATGCATAAAACAAACACGACGATGATTCAGATTGTGTATTATGTGAAGAGGGTGCCCTCTTGTGCTAGTGCCAGTCTTTACTGCAAGTCTGTAGACATTTCCACATATCCCATCCTATATTTTGTTTCTCTTTTAAATGTAATCACCGTCTCTGCTTCAGAGTTTTGACCTTGTGGTTTGATTATGGCCATTGGCCTGAAGTGAATGAAGCTCTTGTGGAAGGAATCAAAACTATACAGATAGATACGTGGTTACAGGTAAGATTGTGCAAATTTTTGGAGTCACTTTTTTTTCCCCCACACATACACATCTTCTCCTCTTCTTAACCATTCCCTTTCTCGTTGGGTCAGGTTATTCCTCAGCTGATAGCTCGGATCGATACTCCTCGCCCGCTGGTTGGACGCCTCATTCATCAGTTACTCACTGACATTGGCCGCTACCACCCACAGGTAACTGAAAGTCACCTGAACTGAGGATGTTTAAGTACCGGATCTTAGCAGAACATTGCACTCATACTTGTGGTACTTTGCAGCATCTCGTAATGTAGTTAAGCTTTCGTTGTCCAGTGATTATTTTCAGTATATTAACTTACCTTTTCATTAAGAAATATCAAATCTCCAAGAATGCGGTCTTGGAGGAAAATGAATCTTTTGTGTGAAAAAAAGTTAACAGCTATGTAAGTCAGTGTAGCTTTCTTTATTTTTGAGAATTATTTCAAAACACTTAAATACAAAACACTGTATTTTGCAGGCTTTGATCTATCCACTGACTGTGGCGTCCAAGTCCACCACTACAGCTCGCCACAATGCTGCCAATAAAATCCACTTCTTGTACACACTCGTGACATTGTGTGACCAAGTCGTTCGGTAGTACCATACAAGTACGTTTATGTTCGTCTGTCAAACACACACACACACACACACACACACACACACACACACACATACACACATACACATAGTGGGAAAAGAAGTGATGGGAGTGAAGACCAATGGGAAAAAAAATAAAAACAAAGCAAAAGCCAAGTAGCTTAACATAGCAGAATTGAGAACCATCTGCCATCCAAGTCTCTCTGAAAGAGCTGTTTCTGTGACACATTACAAAGAGTGCTGTGAGTGCTGTAACCGTCTGATTTGCTTTGGAGCCAGCACTACTGTCAGAGCTGCTGTTATGAAAATGAATGAAATTCATTTCAACGCAGTACACCATATGTAAAAATATGGGAGGAAGGAGAGAAATAAACTTTAATGACCAATTCAATTTAATCGAATATTCCTTAAAAATGCTATAATACTTGATGTCTGTCTGGAAAAGGCCATTTGTTTTGAAGAGATCGTAATCTAAATAGGGTTCATTGAGATTGGGGCTGCATTTGGAAAAGTCTGATCATAACTCGAGGGAAAGCCTGGGGAAGGGGTTTAAACTTAAGGGATTTTAGCTTAATTTAAATCAGCCTAGCTTTCAATATATAACATATCTACTTCATCTGCAGACTCAGTAGTGCTCCGGTTTACACATCTGTTTTTTTTTTTTTTGGTATCTGCCTTTGCAGGTAAGTGAGGAGCTGATCAGGGTAGCCATCTTGTGGCATGAGATGTGGCATGAGGGCTTGGAGGAGGCCTCCCGTCTGTATTTTGGTGAAAGGAACGTCAAGGGCATGTTTGCCGTACTGGAGCCCCTGCATGCGATGATGGAGAGAGGACCTCAGACCCTAAAAGAGACCTCTTTCAATCAGGTATGCAGTCTTCTCCCCGAGTACAGGCTTATGAAGAAATAACTATTGTATATAAATAGGACTTTCCAGGTTTTGTATCAGCGCATACATTAGCTTAAATATTTTTACATTAGACTCTGAATTCTTATATACAGTACGAGTTTGAGTGTGCATTCTATCAAATGCTATGGCATTGCACTGTTGTAAGCAGGCCTGTGTTTTTTACAGGCATACGGTCGTGATCTGATGGAGGCGCAGGACTGGTGCAGGAAGTACATGCGCTCGGGTAACGTGAAGGACCTGACCCAAGCCTGGGACCTTTATTATCATGTCTTCCGTAGAATCGCCAAGCAGCTTCCACAGGTGAGCCAAATAATGACCACTCTCTTAGTGCTTTACCAGTCTCTGTCAGGATCAACTGGGATAAATGCAAAAAAAGTTCACAGAATGGTATGAAGAAGCAAGGCTGGGGCTGATTTCTTTCTAGCTCAGACTGTAGTTTCATCCTCAGGTTTGATCTTCATCTGTACTGCTATTTTTCAGCTAATGTCACTGATGCATCCGAAATGCCAGTGTAACTCTTCCACGTACACTTTATGTCAGTCCCCACATCACCTGTTTTTGTTCCACCTAACAAATAAGGGGTTTTACGTAAGCACACTTTGTCCAGTCAATTACAACTCACACAAAAGGACAGACAACAGACCTGAAAGTTTATTGTGTTTTTTTCTTTCGAACGTGAAATGAACCCAGTCAGGCATCATCACGAATGCAGCTGCCTGTCTCTCATTAAGAGTGTGTGTGTGTGTGTGTGTGTGTGTGTGTGTGTGTGTGTGTGCGTGTAATAGTTTTCCCCATAACATTCTTATTAAGTAATTGATGATATAATGCATTGCTTAACCCTAGTAGTCTCACTGTTGATAGATTTTTACTGATAGATTTTAGCCCTCCCAATCTAATATCATGAGCAGCTGTCACTGGTCTCCGTTACAGTTAAATACAGATTACAAAGGCAGGTAATGCAAAACCGCTGCCCATATGGCCATTAAAAAAAAGAAAGAAAATCATGTTGTTTTTTATCGAATATTACAACAGTCTGCCAACACCCCCATCTCAATCAGTATACTTTTCTCTTTCGTTTTTAATCAACATTAATTTCATTAAAAGAAATTTTGATTTGCCTCAGTCACTTAAAGCCTGTAGCCTGCCTAGGGCCTTCTGTTTTCTCAGTGATATTATATTCCAGGATTTTTTTTCGGGATGAAAAGACGGAACTCACTGTTCTTTGTCCCCAAGGATTCTTTTCCTAACACAAACAACAAGATACTACAATATTCAGGTGGTGTGAATTTCACTGCCTTACCTGCTGTGTTTTTATATTATTTTATTGGCTCCAGCCAAGTAAAACAGCTCTATAGCACAGACCTGAGGATTGACAGGACTAAAGACAGACAGAGAGAGATAACTTGTTTTAACATGTCTGCTTTCATATCTGTTTGCCCTCAGCTCACGTCTCTGGAGCTGCAGTACGTCTCACCTAAACTGCTCATGTGTCGTGACTTGGAACTTGCTGTGCCTGGCACTTACGACCCCAACCAGCCAATCATACGCATCCAGTCCATCGCACCTTCGCTACACCAGTAGTGGAGGTTTGTCTCTGGTGCGTTCGACTGATAGTACCCATTCCGGTTCTACGTCTTTTCTCTCAAATTTCTGTAACAAAACACATTTTATGAATAACAAGTGAAATCTTTTAAGGAAGTTATTGCCTGTTTGTATAGGGCTATATAATAAAAGCCATAATCGTATCTGAAAGGCTGAGCATCACAGTAGGGGTTGCATGGACTAGTCAATTAATACATTCACTAATCAGCACTGTGGGGATGCTGACTAATCAGGCAGTGGGAAGAAAAGAACTCTAAATGTACTGTTATTTCTTCTTTTCTTTTGCTTTCTTTTGTTTGATATCACTTTGTATGTACCAGATTCTTTTTCCCATTCCCATTTCCTCCGGAAGGAATTCGTCCCACACTTATTTTTTTCATCAATTAAAGCGAAATAAATTTTAAATAAGATCTTTGCCCTGTGGCGAAGTGAAGTTTTTCGTGCAGAAGAGCACATTCTGTCAGAATCCAGACTTTTTTCCCCAGGCTGTTGATGGATATGAGCTTCTGTGCTGCGCAATCACACTTTCACAATCATAGATTTCAGCTGAGCCATGTCCACGCAAGAGCATTGTAAGAATTGGTACATACATTTATTATTTTGCGCATTTATTGCACTTTATTTATTTATTTTTACCATTAACTGAGAAGCACTGAAAGAAGCACTGAATATGGAAATGTGATTTGTAGCTTGTAGCATTCTTTGCTGTTTTTGAATCAGTTTTTGTGTTAACTTTGTAAGAGACAACTCATCGACTGCGTTCTTTTTAATTACTGCTCGACTTGTAAAAAGTAATAGTCGCGCAGACTTTGTGATACTGCGCATATTAGATCAGAATCACAATTTTTTTGTCATAATGTTTGAGCTGTGATGCCAGCTACATGTGCCAGGGTGGCGTTTTAAGGCCTGGCTCTGTTGAGAGAGCTATTGTCTTAACCATCCTTGTTTCAGCAGTGTAGCAGTTGGGGAGAGAATAAATCCAGTGCAAATACAAATACTTCTAAATAACTGAGCTAAGATCACACACATTGTCTCATGCTCCCTGCTGATCTAGCAGCCCAGGTTCATTCTCTGAACTGAGTTTTTGGTTGTTGTTTTTTTTCTCACCAGACAGCACATTTATCTGTCTGCAATTCTCATCGAGTGCTGACAGCTCCGTCTGACTGCCCCTTTCGGGTCGTCTCCCTCCATCACTTTTTTCCATTACGCATGCTCTGCTTCTTTAGCTTTTAATGGCTGCTCTGAACACCTCCATTGTCCCTGTCTGCCCATGGGGAGCAGTAACTTGAGCTGTTCCAGTAATACAAAAAAATCTGCTTCAAACCAGCAGAAAGGCTTTACAACTCGAAGCATCTGCTGAAGAAATAGAGACCGTTTGCTGTATTATTTTTTATTGAGTTTGTTCAGCCGTAAGTAGGTTCAATTTAGCAGTAGTGGGATCTTACTGTACTCTGTAGCTTAGTCTACAGCACGTATCGTTTTATTTGTCCTCGCTGAACTCCGTGGAGTGCTCGACTCAGATTTAATGTGTAACACAATCCAAAACTTATGGAAAGCACATCTGGGTTTGGTGTGTCTGAGTGGCGTGCTTCATGGCTATTACTATTCCAAAACAGCGTATGAGATCATATCTGTTTGACTTGTTGATTGACAAAGAGATGACGAGGGATGTCCGTCGTTACCTGTGCTCAAGTACAAGGACGAATTCCCAGTGCTTCTAGATCGGCAAGACGAGAGGGTCATGCAACTCTTCGGGCTTGTCAACACCCTGCTGGCTAATGACCCGGCATCTCTCCGCAAGAATCTGAGGCACGTCAAAGCCTTTTGTGTCACCTTTGGTATTTGGTTTATCTACTGCTCGTACTAAAAAATAGTCCTCCTCATTCACAGCAGGTGTAAGAGATAGAAATGGAATTTTTTTAGTTTTTACAGTGATTTGCGTCATTGGAATCCATTCATATAAAGGATACACTTTCGAATTCTCTCACCAGTTTTGGTGTGGTTTGCCCAAATGTGTAGTCTGATCATAAAACTGGAGCTCATCATAGTTTATCGAGTAAATTAGTCGGACTCGTTGACTAAGTGATTTACTCTCTCCTCACTAAGAACCGGAGGAGTGAACGATTCGCTGACTCAGACACTGAACAGGAGAGGTGTAACTCTTAGTAGTGACCAGAGGAGTCATTGACTCTCACGGGGGCGCAGATCAGCTTCAGCATGCACGCCGTTGCAAATAAGGTTCACACAACTCGTCAATTTGTATATATAACTCCAAAAAATAAAGACGCAAAGATTCTCTGAATGAGAGAACAGCAAATATCTGTACTAACCGAAATGATTCACTGATTCAAGGAGTGCAGCTCAGGTTGGAAATACGACTTCAGAGATGTTTTTTAAAACACAGATAGATAACAATATAATGTTATAAGTTGTGAATATGTATGGAAATGTAGTGCTTTAGCTTCCAGGATTCAGTGGTGTGTGTGTGTGTGTGTGTGTGTGTGTGTGTGTGTGTGTGTGTGTGTGTGTATATAGCATCCAGCGGTATGCCGTGATTCCCTTGTCCACTAATTCTGGCCTGATTGGTTGGGTTCCTCACTGCGACACGCTGCACGCTCTGATCCGAGATTACCGCGAGAAGAAGAAGATCTTGCTGAACATCGAGCACCGCATTATGCTCAGGGTACACAAAACCACGATGCTGTTCAAATCTAACACTGTGTTTAATCTGATCCACTGTGATCCAGTGAAGATCACCTCTTCATTGTGTGCCTTTTTTTTTCCCTTTTCAGATGGCTCCAGACTATGACCACTTGACACTGATGGAGAAAGTAGAGGTGTTTGAGCATGCAGTGAACAACACAGCAGGAGATGACCTCGCCAAGCTGCTGTGGCTTAAGAGTCCCAGCTCAGAGGTCTGTTCTTCTCTCTTTACACTTATATACACTTATATAACTTATATCATGTCCCTGCAGAATAGTCAGACAAGTGTGTCAAGACATATTCTTCAAAATACTTATAGCATATTGTAATAATAGCCATGCATACTGAAATCGTGTTTTATTTTTTTTTTTATTTCCATATAGCATATCATTAAAAAATCAGACTCCTGATGAGTTCTCTTTCTGCAGGTGTGGTTTGACAGGAGAACCAATTACACTCGCTCCCTCGCTGTGATGTCCATGGTTGGGTATATCCTAGGACTTGGAGACAGGTACAGACAGTCATGCTTATGAAGTGAAGTGAAGTGACTTTGTGGCCAAGTGTGGTGACCCATACTCGGAATTTGTGCTCTGCATTTAACCC
>CM074952.1:20546016-20564834 GCA_037577455.1 Pangasius macronema
CAAGCTGCTCGCTCACTCAACCTCGGCAGAAACTCGTTAGATCACCTCCTCAAAGTCTTCTGCAATGTGGACTCGAATAAACGCTACCAGCTCGCTGACTGGAGAATACGGTAATGCAGAAACAGCTACCGGGCATCTCAAGATTTTTATTCCCTTTACATTTTGATAATAATGTGTATTCATCTGTGTGTGTGATGCCTCTCAGACCCTTACCGGAGGAGATGATCAAATATGCCCAGGCTGACACACATTACCTGCTCTATGTGTATGATCGACTAAGAGCGGACCTGTTTGACGCGGCTAACGGACACCCAACACTCATACAGCTCGTCTGGTCCAAAAGCAAAGATCTCTGCATAAAGGTACAGCTAATGTGTGTTTACATTAAGGATATGGCTCATGGTTAGGAATGACATTCAGTTATTTATTGTTTTAGATTACATGTAAAAGAAAGGATGTTTGCTTCTTTTATAAATATTAATATAAAGATGTTAATAGCAACTGAAAAAAATGACCATTTTATGGTCACTATGGTGATACGCCATGAAGGAACCTTGTGGACGATTTGCCACTTAAAAAAAAAAAAGGGATAAATATACTGTTGTGAAGAACTAAAGTTCTTGACCAGAAATTCTGGAGACACTGGGCAAAAAATCCAGAGCAGAAATGAATCTGCGTTTTGTGCCATTGTATAAATTCTATTCATTTACTTCATTTTTACCAAAAACATTTTTACCAAAAACGTTCGCTGACCTCAAAATTAGTGTTTTCCTAATACACAACATTTGCAAGAAAATTTTGAGATTTTGGTGAATTTATTTATTTATTTTTAAATCCTATTAGTTTTCAGTCATAGTTCATGTTGTAATAAAATGCTTTCCTTTCCCCAGAAATACATGAAGCCCATCTTCACTGAGGAATCGTATATGGAGCTGTACAAAAGGCAGAAGAAGAGCTTCAACAGCCAGCAGTTAACCGCCTTCCGCCTCATGTATGCGTGGAGGGATAAACTGGCAAGAGAGGAAGACGAGAGCACTGGGTAACACACACACACACACACACACACACACACACACACTCTTCCTTACTTCACGAGGGATATGGATATGTTTAATTTAACCACCGCATTTACTGAACTTAAGATCCAATATTGCTTCACAAAAAAAAAAAAAAAAAAAAGAATGAGTCTGGAGTATTCAGATGTGCCAAGATAATGAGAGAAAACTACGATTCTGAACACAGTTGATTTGATTTTAGTGGCTTGTTAACTCGTTTTTAACCTTGCAGGTACATCCTACCCAACCACATGATGATGAAAATTGCTGAGGAGTTGCCCAAGTAAGTTCTGCCTCTTTCTTTGCAGATTTGCTCCATTTTCATATCAAGAGCCATGTTACATTATCTCGTTAACCAGGAACAGCACAGATTCTGCAGATAGTACTGTTCTATTGTAAACCGAAAGAAAAGATGAGACAGTTATTATATAGGATAATTATTTGCACTGCAAGTTTGTAGTTTGACGCCGTTTGTTTGGTTAAAGGGAGCCGCAGGGCATCGTCGCTTGCTGTAACCCCACCCCACCATTAGTGCGCCAGCAGATCAACGAACTCCATCAGCTCATCAAGCAAGCGAGGGAAATCCCACTGCTGAAGGTGAGCCACACTCAGGATCAGCTTTATTGATTTGTGTTATTTTTGTGTCTGGACTTGCTCCTAAATTTCTTTCTTGCTCATTTAAACATTAGTGATCGTGCATATAAATGCTTCCTCAGCTTCATAAAATAAAACTACTAGTCAAAAATCTATTTAGGTCTTGATGAGACCGTATGTTTTATAATCATGAAACCGCATTTAATGGAAAGCTCTTTATAAGGAAGTGCTACAGTGACAGTTCATGATAAAACAGTAGACTTTGCTTTTTAACGATTTTTCAGAAGTAGTAAAGGGAGTGTTGTAATCACAATTCTTATCTTATCTGACCCATAACTTCTCTTGATTAATGGTTGGTCAGTCTGCCAGCTCTAGTGTTTTTATTTGTACATCTTCTTCAAACACATGAGCTCATGTTAAGGTTGCATAGATGTCACAGATTGAGTTGATAGTTTAGTCAGATATTGACTGTGTCATCTCTTCCAACACAGATTTGGAGGAATCGGTGCCGTGAAACTGGCTGATGGAGTACCATTAGCCTACATTGTTTATTTATTTATTTATTTATTTTTGCTAGTAAACTTGTTCCTGAGAGATTTCATCCTCATTAACGAACCTTGTAATGATGTTAGAATTTAGACATTTGAGTAATGATCTGTTTCCTCAGACGGAGCTACTCGCTGAAAAGAAGAAATCGCTGACACCTAAACGAAAGGTTTGGTGAACTTTTTGTTAAACCATATGCGTGTGAATACATTTACAAGAATGAGCATGAGCAGAAATGGACAGAACTGTAATAATGTGTTGTTTTGCAGCTTGAGTCGACATTGTTTGGGCCCCATGACACCTCGCGCGTGTCCGAGAGTGACCTTATGGAGCTGTCCTCTCATGGTAGGTCACCATGTTTCAGTGAATTAAACATATCATTGCTAAATTAATTACATTTTTTTTCCACAGCCATGACCTCAGTGTTCATCTTGGATCAAGTTAATTTATTTTTAATGTCTCTGTAGTGAGAAAAAAAAAGTGAACACCAGTTCTCAGGGCTGCTGTGTCTTGTACATTTTTTTCCTCCAGCTCCTAGCACACTTGTGTCCATGTTCAGTGTTTGTCGATGTTCTTGTTGCTTGGTTTAGGTGCACTGGGAACTTTTAGGCAGTACAACTGCGTCCCTGAGGACTGTGACGGGAGACCCTGGTGTAAACGTGCCTTCATTTTATTGTTCTAAAGCACTGGGGTTAAAACATACAAGCAGAGAAAAAAGAGCCTAATTATAATCGCTTATATATATATATATAAAAACAAGGTCACCAGGGACCTAATGTGTTGGACATAAATACAATAAAATTTTGTCCACATAAAAATAATATTTGAATAATTTATGGTCATAAAATATTCCTCTGCTGGTCCTTGGGATTTATTTCACACTTGAAAGGAGTCCCTGGCTGCAAAAGCCCTGATTTATAAAAATGCTCAACTGTTTTATTTTTATGGCACAAAGCAGCTTTACAGGAAATACAGCGAAACTAAGTCTAGGTATTACTCGTTCGATCTCCGCTGGTGTCGTCGCTTTTCGGGAACTCTCTTTGGGTCAAGACAAGAGAATCCATCCTCTGCTGAGTGACAGCAGATAGTGGGATTATAAATCATTACACTGTAGAGGTGTAGAAGAGTACAGACATGCAGGACTAGCCTGTATGTGTTTAGACAGGTTAGAATGCCACGCTGCAGGTGTAATTGTAAACAGGAGTTCATTTTGAAATCTACTGAGCTTGTAACTGTGACTTTTTCATTAGAAACCCCGACCAAACGTGGAGTCCTTTTCTCAGAGGAAGATGATGCAGATCTTGGTGAAGTCCTGGAGACTCTGGATGGTCTCGTAGCTCGTGCAAGAATCTCCCTCTTTGCGGTAAGACGTTCATAAATACATTCACTGTCCACACCTGCTCGCTCATTTCATTATGCAATCAGGCAATCGTGTGGCAACAGCACGATGCATAAAATCATGTCAAGAGCTTCGGTTAATGTTCATGTCAGACACAATCGGGAAAACTGTGCTACAGTGAATGTGATCATGGCATGGTTGCTGGAGTCAGATGGGCTAGTTTGAGTATTTCAGAAACTCTCTTTAGAGAAAACAAGAAAAAGGCATCTAGTGTGTGCTAGTCCTATGTGTCGAAATGCCTCGCTGGAGGAAAATGGCCAGTGGTTCAAGCTGCCAGGAAGGATGTAGTAACTCGTATAATCACTCTTTACAGCTGTGGTGAGTAGAAAAGCATCTCAGCATGCACAAAACATCAAATCTTGAGGTGGATGAGCTACAGCATCAGAAGACCACACTCGGTTCCACTCCTGTCAGCCAGGAACAGGAATCTGAGGCTATCATGGGCACAGACTCACAGAAACTGGAGTGAATAAAACAGTTGAAGATTAGGGGGGAAAAAATTACCTGGTCATTATCCTGGTCTTCAACTATCCTGTTTGGGTGAATCTGTACCCGTGATGGCTCACCCAAACTGGAGAGTTGAAGAATGGAATAAGACCAGTGTCAGTGTTTTTCATATTTTAATTAATCGAAGCTCTTGACGTGTATCTGCATGATTGACACATGATTGCCTGATTAGATAATTGCATAAACGCACAAGTGTACAGGTCTTCCAGGTAAAGTGGCTGGTGTGTGTGTGTGTGTGTGTGTGTGTGTGTGTGTGTGTGTGTGTGTGTGTGGTATTTTGTGAGTGGTTTTGGTTGAATAAATCATTGGTCATAGGTGATTTCTACCACAAACAAAATTTTGTGGGATTTGATAAAAACTTCAGAAGCACTTCTGTTGCCACTAAAAGCACTAAATTGTCAGATACGTCACTTCCCTTGTGTTCATTTGCAGCACCAAATTTAATAGCAGCTAAAAAAATAAAAAAGCAGAAGCAGCAGTTAGACAGTCGCTAATGTTGGGACATTTACTACTCTACATGAACTACATTTTAGATTTACAGCATTTAGCAGACGTCCTTACTCAGAGTGACTGTCGCCATTTAAAAAAAAAAAAAACCTGCATGAACCTGAGTGTCTTGCATCATATTCATGGTTCAACTTTAACTAGCACATTATTAGTAAAAAGTTTTTATGTTAACAAGTTCCATGTTAAAGAATCTTTGCTAATGTTCCTTAGGAGGAAGAGGAGGTCCGTGAATCCGCTCACCTCACCGTGGCCCAGCAGAAAGCGCGCAGCATCATGGAGTCTTTTGAAAACCCTTTCAGAATGGTGCGAGTCATAACCGTCCAACTGAATGCCTTATCTTAAAGATTTACGTTGTACAGTAACATATTTACTGATCTTCGTATCCTTCTTTTTATAGTATTTACCTTCAAAGGATATACACATCTCCAAAAATGCGAAATACGACCCTTCGTCAAAGATTTATGAGGTAAATATCACCCCAAAGATGCACTTTGGACAGGCTGCAGAAACTGATTCTGAAAAGCTGAAAATGCTGACGTGCTAAAACCAGTTGGATTTTTTTTCTTTTTTTAAACGAATTGAAATGAAACATCATGGTCTGTACAATGCAGATAACGCCGTCAAACAAGACATCCGAAAACTGTTTAAAGCATGACGTCAATGCTAAAAGCTTTCTGGTATGTCCGAGCCAAATTGGGAAAAAAGGCAAGACCTTTAATAAACTGCAACCATTTGAAAAGAGCTACAAATACATGTAGAAAAGAAAAACTGGGCTGCATAGTGTGTGTTTTTCTTCTCTTGAGATTTTTAGGACTGACTCATCAGGCTTAGTCTTATCCAGCGTCATGGAAAAGAGGATTATGACTTTTTGCACATCCTAGAAATTGCATTATTTTGGTTACTTTTTGAAAAAAATTTTTTTTTATTCTTCAACAACCTGAATGAATACTTTATCTAAAAGCAGTAACAGCAGATACGAGCCATTTAGGATGAACTAATAGTCATGGTGCACTACATTTTGAAGATTTTACTTTGTTCCATTAATGTTTAATCCACATCGTCTCCTGCTTGGCGAAAACAGATCAGTAATCAGTGGAAGCTGCAGAGCATCGAGCAGCAGCAGAAGGAGGTTCAGGCTAAACAGCAAGCCAAAGAGCAGGCAAAGAAAGCTAAAGGTATCCTCCCTGCGTTACAAATATTGTTCATATTTCATAACTTTTGTGTATGAGTGTCCTCTGTGCTGATTGTAATGTGCCCTTTCTTTCAGAGGAGCGTAAAAAGGCCAAACAGAGCTACCAGGAGTCCCTGCAGAATGTCACGACAGTCAGGCAGCAGGCTTTGGTAAGCAGCTCTGAGCTCTTTCAAACTGAGATGGGGAAAAAAAGAGTTTATGCTTGGATTTACTTTGTGTTTCCATCTCGCTCACGTTGTCCTTAGGAGGCAAAGCAAGGAGGACAGAAGAGAGAGAGGGTTACGAGTGAAGCTGGTGAAGAAACCTGCAAACCGAAGAAGAAAGCGCTGAAAAGCGAGAAGTCCACCGCAGCGTCTCCTGCCACCTCTAAAGCGAGCCAGCAGCAAGAGTGTGAAGATCCTCAACAGGCCCCGTCTGCTGCCTTCACGCCTTATGACTACAGCCAGTCCGATTTCAATTTGTTTGCAGGTACGATGGTTTTCCAGCTCCGGAGAGACTGCTTTTAACTTGTCGACTTCGCCTTTACTACATCACAAGCATGGGCACTTACAGCACAAAGGGAGGAATATGTAGTGGGACTGGGTTTCATCACTCACTTGGCATTATAGTTGAAGGAATTTAAATCTTTTCAGAGTGCTAGCTAATGGCAGAGTGCTAGCTAATGGCAGAGTGCTAGCTAATGGCAGAGTACTAGCTAATGCTAGCTGTTGTGTACAGAAGGAGCAGTTGGCTACTAAAAACCCAGTTAATTATCTAATGGTATCATAAAAGCACTGTTTTTGGCATTGCTCTTGTTTGCTGGTGTGAAGAGTTACTTCTTCTCCTGAAATCTTTATTTACATTGCCCCATTTTATTTAAAAAAAAAATACTAAAATTGTCTTTGATGTGGAAACGATGATTCCACTGAGGTAAATTGGTGAGGGGAAGGTGAAGTTTTACATCGTGATTGGCAATCGTGAAAACTCGGATTTTAATGTGATTTGCTAGCAAGATAAGAGTATTTAACGTTATTTAGAAAGTGTTAGATATGAAACTTGTTTGTAGGTCTAGTAAATCTTTTTAGGTCAAAACCTTTGTCCCTTTTTCTCTTTAGGCCAAAAAATTAAAGTGTAATTTTTGACCTTTTTTTTAAGCCAAAATGCTTTTGCATTGCTAAATATAGTTAACTGACATTAACTATATACTTACGTTTGCTAAGTTGAACACGCATTCATATTTTTATGTTATTTTGCATGAATGAACTCGAAACATTCTCTATTTACTGTAACGGAAAGCGAGTGCACTCCGACAGCACGCGAGACGGAGCGGAGTGGGCGGGGCTTCTAGGCGGTGTCGGTTAATATCGTTTTTTTTTTATTGAAGGGAGGGCGGGACAGACTGCTCCTTTAGCGTATTTTTGAGTGATAAGTTGTATTATTGTTCTCCACTTTTAAACTGCGGAGCTCAAAGATAAAAAGAGAAGATAAAATTACATCACATAAGATTTCGTGGTTTCATATTTTTTAGGCTATTCAGTAATAAGGCAGCAAATATTCAAAAGTTAAACAAAACTTAAATTCTGGGTTGAGTTTAATGTAAACACAGATGATCAGTAAATGGTTTCACACTGAGTACAGCCTCTAATTTTTAGGAAATGTAATGTTTTAATTTATTAGGAAATGTGACCCTTCACAGTCTGGTTGCCATCTAGTTCACTTTCTTCTTCTCACCTCCATAATAACCACTACAGTGGTGCAGTTTGTCCTTTTTTTTATTAAAGCCTTTCCTTTGTTCATCAGGCAGGTTCTCTTTTAAACTTGTCACTAATATTTATTCTGTTCCTTAGGTAAACCCAAAGACTCCACACACTTCGATCCAGACAGACAGGCTTCTGAACCAAGACGGAAGGTAATAATAAATAATCAACCCTGAGAGCTGCACTGTAATATACAGAACATTTCAGATCTGTAGTTACTCATTTGGGGATGATCACTGATATCTATATTTTATATCTCAGAAAAAAAACCTTAAAGGAAATAAGCGCAGTGCTGCTGGAGGCCGGAGCATGTCCTACCTGCCTGCAAAATCTGACCGGTATTGAAACACAGCCTTCCTCCATATTTTTGTAATGAGTGCATAACTTGTGCTCTCTGTATTTCACATTTGTCTTTTTATGTTTTGCAGAGGATTTCGTCATAACTGGCCCAAAAGATAAGAGTCTCTCCAGGTTTTGTTTTGTTTTGTTTTGTTTTTTTTAATGTGGGTCATTTTAGCTATATATTTATATAGTACATTTCGGGAAACGATACACAATGCTGTATACAAATGATGGAAGACCTTTCATTAAAAGTAACTTTCTAAATATTGCTTTCTTTCCATTGTGAGGTTTTTTATGACGTACAAAATAGTGGAAGTGTCCTAATAAACATGCATCAAGGACCAAGTTTAATCATTGTGATTAGTGGTGCATTTCATGGAGTTTTTCCTCAGATGAAGCATCACAGTGAGAACGTGGTGAATGAATGAAATATTATGTGAAGTGTATATATAAAGTTTTGGGAGTCAGTACAAGTTTTCCCACCTTTATTAATTTTAAAGCGTCAAAGCAGATACATTTTACAAGATTATCTGTAGTTGTATCAGTATATTGATATACTGATATACTATTTTGTAAGCTTCTGTGCATTTCAAATGACTAATAAACATTTCTGTAAAGTAAAGAGCATCAGGATCGTTAGCGTGTAGTTAATTTAGGGGTTCTCAATCCTTGTGCACCAAAAATAATTAATAGTCCCCTTGTGATATCAGCATAAATTACTTTTATTGTACAATCAAACTCCTGTATGAAGTAGATCATACAGGATAGTTAGTTAGTTTATAAAACTATAATTACCAAATGACTAACAACTATACCAGTGTATATAGTGTAACATTAATGATAGTTATACCACAGCACTGTTTAATTCTTGATTCTGACTGATTACAAGGTGTTGATTAATCGTCTATAACAGCAGCTCTGACAGCAGTACAGCTGAAATTCAACTTACAGATTTATATTAAAACACTCATACATTCTCTTACATTACTAATACAACAACAATAAACAATAATGACTCACACAGGAACTTGTATGGCAAATACACCATGCCTAAGGTCTAATAATAAACAGACTTTTAAAACGTGTGTTATTTAACAAAGAAAAGATACATAATTGCTGATATGATGAAGCTTTCTGTAAGGAGACATTTAACATGTTTGTAAGGAGTCTCAGATGGCATGGTTTTTAAACTTATCAGAGGTGAAGGTGTAAGTTTCCTGACAGCAAAGCCTTCGAGAGAGGGCTTGTGATAGTCACCTCTGATTTGTTGTTTCTTGGTAGCAAGCTGCTTTTTTTTTTGTCTTATTAATTCAACAAGAAACTGAGGAATTAACTTTATAGTAGCCATAACAAGTGATAAGAGGAACGCTTTTTCTAGAGGAAATGAAATGAATCTATAGAACATCAAATGTATGCTGTAAATGTAATAAATCAATAAACATTTAATTTTTATTGGCAAATTGGTGTCATATAAGATAAATAAAATGCAGCGGGGAGTGCTGTTATAGGAAAACAATCAGCTTTAGGGTGGTAACACTGTCACACCAACCTGTCATTGATTATTTTCCTGTAACAGCACTCCCTGTAGTGTTTTCTCACAAAGAAAAAAACATGCCTATAGATTTGGGAGAGCACAATTTGGAAAAGCACATATGCACCTTTTAGTAAATAGCATATCTGTATTATATTGCACAAGGGTTTTTATTCCAAGAAAGAAAGAAACATAAAGGATATAAAAGTCGATACACAAATCCTAATACGGATAGTGCGAGACCGTCTTGTCCCTCAAGGCTATCCGTAGAAATGGCCAGTATGCTTGCCGTAGTGTTCCTTTTTTGAAAGAGTGGCACTATCTGTTCAATAAAACCTCTTGTATTTGGTTTTATTCGTTATTAAAGCTCTATAATGAACGTCCAACCTTCAAACCCCAATAATCCCATTGTGTTCTTTGACGTGACTATCGGAGGACAGGTAAGAGCCCTTTAACTGATCCACGTTATGTAGCTAACGCTAGTTCACAAGCTAGCTAACTAATGAGCGCGTGATGATGAATTGATTAAAAATAAATTTAAAAAGCAGCTAGAAGTTAAAATAATGTTTACAAATTCACTCCGAAAGTTGGAGTTTCCTGCACGGCTCTGTTTCACGAGGTTCTTGGTTAGCGAGGCGCTCTCAGGTGGGAGGTGATGCTACTTATTTGCTACTAGCACACTATATGTAGCTTTAGTTAATCAGCTTAGTTTTTAATAATTATTATTGCATTTCCTGTCGGTTTGTTTAAAGGAGAGTCACTTGCAAAGTGTTTTCTGGTCTGTCTGGAGCACTCAGGTTCCACTGTACTCCGTGGTCAACTCTTTTCAGGCGAAAGTACCTAAAGCACGTTTAAAGGTTTTCACCTAGAATATGATTAAAAAATATATATATATATATATATATATATATATATAGAGAGAGAGAGAGAGAGAGAGAGAGATTATAGTTTATTAAAAAAAAAGTCATCTTTGATCATGGCAATGCAAATAAAATTTTTATGCATTTGCAAAATACTAAACTTTCTATCAAGAAGGCAGACAAAAAAAAAGCAGTGACAGTTATAGTGAAGGGTGAGTAGTCATGAAGGAAACGGATATTGACTTTTATTGCAGATATCTCCAAGAAGAAAGTTTAAAATGAAGCAAGTGTGAGGGCGGGACAAACAGTGGAGATCAGTGATTGGTTGTTGGGAACAATGGTGATCAGCGATTGGTCGTAAGCGCAGCACATTCAGGCTTAGACCATATCAAGTTCCAGACAGTTACTAACATCTGCTCAGAGTCACTACATTTGCCACTAGAGGTCTAAAAGTCACCAAATCTAAATTGCTAACAGTGCTGATTAGTTGTTGTTTTTTTTTTAGATCTTTACATTGCTAACATTACCAGTATACATCTGGGTCCAAAATGAATAAATAAATAAATAAATAGGAATGCATTATAACCTAACAGTTCAGATACTGTATGGGTCGAACAAGAAAGTCTGGATCTGTCATGGGTTGAAAGAGGAAGTCTGGACCTCCAATGATTTGAAGGAAGCAGACTGGACACTCCCCAAGTGGGTCGAACAAGGAAGCCTTGGCCTCCGATGATACAAATTGGTCCTTGAAGTTTAAAGGGATAACTTAAGCAGATTATGAGTTAATGCCTCAAATCTTTCTTCCTTTAGATCTTCTTATCTCACATCATCTATATCCTCTGTGTAGCTTTTGGATCAGTGCAGTTGCTTTATTCCACCTCTTGCTGCCCAACTTCTGATAATCATCCTAACACCTCTGCTGATTCTAGCTTATTCTTTTCTTGATTGTTTCTTTTTCACAGCACTCTTTATTTCTGTCAGTTATTTTGGATTGTAAGCCAGTTTCGAATGTAACATGCCATGGTAGCATACCATGTTCTTACCCAAATCTCCTACCCCATCAAGCCTGGTGCCTTTTCAAGGTTTTAGAGGTGTGAATCAGGCCTGGGATCCCACTGGACTCAACAGAAACGTTGCGGGAGCTTTATTTTTTTCCCCTCTTCTTCTTCTTTGAACAGGTAGCCAAATCTAAAGCTCACAGGGCAAAGAAAGGCCACATTTGTTAACATGGGAGCGTACTGGGTACCCGCCCATGTTTAGCTGTAAACAGAACAATGACTGCAGAAACAGATGGGGTTGGTCATACTTTCTTAAAAAAAAAACACTCCTCTGCGCACCTCTACACTGGATTTCCTGTTGAATGTAGATCTGTGTTGCCTAAAAGTTGTTGATCCTTTTTCTTGTCTGGCCTGAGCAGCTTATCAGACTCTTCAGAAACACAATCAGAATGTATGTATTTGCCAATGCAGTGACTGCATGTCAGATGGGAGGGATGTGGGAAGAGTCTTTGTTAAGGAGGATTGTGGCCTGGGGGGAAGAAACTGTGCAGATGTCACCTGGTGCAGGATTTCAGAGCTCTATTCTGGATTTCCATTGTGATGAAAAATGCTAAAGAAGGATGTGGCTGGGTCGTGGGGAGTCAGCCATGTTTTTCCCGCTCTCTTTTTCACAATGAATGAATCCAGGTTAGGGAGGGTGGAGTGCTAACAGCCAATTGTTTTTTTCCCTCCCTGCGCTCCTTATGTTGCACTGTGTTTTGGGGTATGAAGTTGCAGAGCTGTACCAGATGGAAATGGAGGATGTGACTAGTGAAGTTTTGAAATTTGACTTATCGTTTATCCTCCCTCTTATTAACAGTGCTGTTCTGTATCAGTATTGTCTTTACATTTGATTTCTGTTTACCTTCTCAGTTAAAGCTTGCACTTGTAGTCCAGTCACCTCATGTCACCCTGTCTTTAGTCCTGCTGTGTTGGATTAATGTGATCATTTAACGATAAGAAGTCAATCCTCTTTCTCTCCATAACCAATCATGTCTTAGATTTATGAAGTATATGAAGTGATGTATCTGTGATTCTGATTCAGTCTGTTGAGATTTTGGTATAGAGAATGTGTGTTGCTTACAATGTACACTATATGGCCTAAAGTTTGTGGACACGATGAAGTTTTCGGTGAGGAGATATTCATTAAAAGATATACGGAAGGAGTCTTGAGTGGAGGTGCTTTGTAAAAGTGAGAAAGTTTCCCTATACAGAGGATCGTTCCTGTTATCGATTACGTTATAGATATTATGTACAAAGATCTATGTTCTTTTCTCTGTTTTGAGGAAAAAGCAGCTTGGCATGTTACTGAGAAACTGGAAGGCACAAAAGTGCCTGAGCTAATCTTCAGCTGTCCGGTTTGGGTGAGCTTGTGCCCATGATAGCCTCGGATTCTTGTTCTTGGCTGACAGGAGTGGTTCAGTGTTTTGTGCCTGCTGTGAAATGCTTTTCTGCTCACCATGGTTGTAAAGAGTTCTTATTTATATAGTTAGTATAGACTTCCTGTCAGCTCAGACCAGCCTGGTCATTCTCCTCTTATCTCTCTCATCAACAAGGTGTTTCAGTCTGCAGACTGTCTGCTCACAGGATGTTTTGGTATTTCGCCCCATTCTGTGTAACCTCTAGAGACTCAGCAGTTTCTGAAATACTCAAACCAGCCCATGTGGCACCAACAACCATGCCATGGAGAAAGTCACAGAGATCACAGTTTTCCCCCTGTTCTGATGTCTGATGTGAACATTACCTATCTGCACGATTTTATGCATTGCCCTGCTGCCACATGATTGGCTGATTGGATAACTGCATGCAATGAGCAGGTGTACAGGTGTTCCTATTAAAGTGGATGGTGAGAATACATAGTGCAGGTTTCTGAAAATTCTTATATTGTAAATAGATTCATCGCAGCTATAACCGCTATACTGGTTGTGATCACAAACATCAAAAGATCACCGCAATTCATCGAACGCATTTTAGATTGTGCATTACTGCTGTTGAGCTGCATAATGTCTTCATTTTTTGTCTGCTTCTTAGCCATTGTTGTATACACTGCATTATATTAATTAGTGTCCATATTATCATATGCACACTTCTTACCATTCTGAGCATGAGCTCTGCTCTTTACCATCTTCCCGTTTATGTCATTGAATTGGTTTATTCATTCTCGCAGCTTTTTTTTTTTAATCTAGGACAATATGTAATGCTTATGAGACCATTTCAGCACCTTGATTGAAAGCACTATTTCATGGAATGCAGTGTATTTAGAAACAGTATACGATTGTGCAGTGATGGTCTTGGTGTTGAATAGTGTGCAGGGTTTGAAAGGGTCAGATACTGAGCTTGGCAGTGTTATACACTCAATCATCAGGAAGCAGTCAAATAAATCTCTCATTTCGTTTAAGTGACAGAAGAGCAAATCCTGCACAGAATATGGGATGAACAAATGACCAATCTGAGCACCAGAAATGGCATTTCCTGCTTGGTTTTAATTTTTGCTTGGTATTGGCTAATATTTTCTGGTATGGTTTGTGACATTGGGTTGTCTTTGTCAGCTTTATGATCACAAGAGGTTAGGGTTAGGGTGTTGATGATACCAGGTGTGAACTGGTACTGCGTGTGATCACATCACCCGAGACGTATGTGATGGATTTATACCAGGTGTGCCTGGTTTTGCATACTGCAGAGAGCCACTCCGAGCACACATTTACATTTGAATTTACTACTTTTTCACCTTCCACCTATAGACCCTATCCCCTCAGAGGAAAACTACTGTGTGTATGCATGGTAAGTTGTCTTTGGGGGAAAAAAAAAGGAGCAGAGGTGTTCTTAATAACATTATCTTATATGTTACTCAAAGACCATGGCGTCATTAGATATCTTTAAAAAAAAAAAAAAAACCCTGCTGGACCGTAGTTTCACGAACAACAGGAATTAAATGAGTTATCATTTTTGATTTGTTCTTTATAATCATGGTTACTAATGCCAGATATAGTTCTGAGTGAATATTGTTCTGCTTTGTGTCATAAGCTGTTAATAATTCATCTGCTGCACTGTAGTACTCAAGATCCCATTTATTTGCTTGTCAGTTTTTTGCTCAAACGTACAACATGTAAAAGAGATGTAGTTACAACAATGTGCGTTTTTTTTTGTATAAGAAATATGTAGATGCACAGTACAGACATTACTGAAGTTTCCTTATTATGCCCATGTTTGTAGAATGATGACGTTTGAACGTGACTTTAAGTCAGTAAATGACTTCTCTGCCTCTTTGGTGCTGTTGCTTCTGTTTGCCTAGGGTATAAAGTCCCTCAGTGTGTCCTTATCGCACTGTTGCCCTCGGCTGTACTGATACTGCAGTAGCCGACTGTTTACAAACGAGCACTAACAATGCAGACGTGTTTTTATTATCATTCTGTAAACACTCTGATGGTGTTTTGCTGATTGTTTCATTGGAAAGATAAAATGAATAAATGGTTAAATGAATGCAGGCCACTTTTTATTCTTTTTTTTATATATATATATATACAGGGACACCAGTTCACCACATTTTTTTCACCACCTTAACAGATAGACTGCAAGGTGTATTGCACGTGCAGTATGTACCTGTATGCTCCTATATCGTATTTGGGTGACAGCCTGAGAAAACCTGGTGAAATTTGGACATTTTCTCTATAGTTATGAAAACTACACACTCTCCTGAAATAGCCTGTGTGCCTGTTGCATGTATTGCAATTAAAAGTGAAGTTCTATCATTTTAAAATCCCACTACCTGTAAAAGTGAAGAAGGAGAAAACTGCATTTAAAGATTTAGTTCTGACTACACTGCAAGAGCTTCACTGACGTTTTGACAGCCATTTTGTGTCTGATTACAAACAGACTCGATTAGACTTGATCAGACAGCACAGTTTAATCAACGCGTGAACAACTTAAAACGGAAACTTAATGATCATTTAAGCCCTGCGAATTTTCTAACTATGTTCAGTTAACCAGCGTTAAGCTTCTTTTAAGCGAATAAAGTTTGAACGATAATGCTACATGCTACATGCTATAGGCTCATCACAGCAACGAGAAGCTTTCACTCAGTAGAGATACAGCTGTTTGATAAAGTGCATCTTAATACAGGAGTTTAATTCAGATGCACCTGCATTTGTTTACATTCGGTCTGTTTTATGTGTCGTCTAACAAGTAACAGCTGCGTAAGCTACGTCGGGAGAAATGTATAAATCTATAATGAATTTATATATTTCTCTAAATCTGCTTTGTGACAGTGTCCATTGTTAAAAGTTCCACACAAATAAAATTGAATTTCTTTTAACCAGATACTTTCTTATAGCAGATATTTGGATGAGAACTTTTATTTTTTACTTGAGTAACTATTTTTGATACTATAACCACATCTGACGATATCAAGTGTGTCGTTATAATAATGAAAATAAAAGCCTTTTTCATAACACTGCAACATTAAGGTATACATTTTGTTTTAAGAATTAAGAATTTGCTATTTTATTTTTGCCTTCCTTACAGTAAGAAACAGCATACTGTAGTATTTTTTCTTTTTTTGGTTAAAAAAAAAAAAGTATGTACATTGTACTTTATAAAAAAATACAGTAATTGTTGAGAATTTATTTTTCATTAAGAAGAATTTTAGGATAAAACAAAGTATATTTGTATATTAATATAGTGACAACCCTAAATTAAAGTACAAAATTCACTGTGTGAAATTCACACACTAGGTTTTGGATATCTTTCCACAGGTGTGACTTGGTATTGGTGAAATATATTTATTTTCTTAAAGTTGTGGTTCCAAAATATGCATAGAAAAACATTTTGGACAAATCCATTTGCAGATTTTTTTGGACAGAGTTCATCCAGAGCCACACATTCTTGTCCATATTGTGCAGGCTATGATGTAGCCCACCTGTCTTCGTGCCAGACTTGATCAGACAAGTAGCCTTTGAAAAAGTATCTTCACTGGTAACAGTAATTGTGGAGTGTGTAGAATTGACTCCTCAGTCTTGTCCATCATGGAGTTTCATACTAGCTGTAAACCGGCCATTTTCCATACTCAAATACCAGTAAAAGCTCCATGGACAGATATCATCTGGCAATGTGCAGAAAGGTCCGTGCTTATTGCTTCTGTAAAAGAAAGCAACACCCACCAGTAAGCTGTTAGCACAGGCAGTCCAAAGGAGATTGACACTCGCGTAAGCTGGCACCACAAAACCCAGGAGATCGCAGGCCACACACATAAGCAGGTAAGGTGTCCAGTTCAGTGCAAAACACAGAGCCAGGCTGATGATGAGAGGAGGACGATCCTGCTGGTTATCCATGCGCGTTTCCTCAATGGCTCCTGTTTCAAGCTTTTCCAGATCCCTAGATAAGGTTAGATCACTCATAGAAAGTGAGCCAGTCCTCTGCTTGGCCAGTTTGTTAGCCAGGCGAAACCAGCGTGGCAGCTTTCTGCAGTGAAACAGAAGTACGACGCCTACAATGATGAACAGATTCAAACTGAATCGACTGACTGCCACAGATCCTTCTACAGAACACACAAGAGTCTCGACCCCCTCTTTGTAATGGATGGTCAGCAGCTCTGGGTTTGTGTAGCAGGAAGAGTACAAGCAAGCTAGTGTCCATATCAGCAGAACTACCACACAGTGGACAGCAGTCCTGCCTAATGACTTCTGACCAAAGCCCAGATGTTGATGGATAACACAGTCTAAGGCTCCTGCCAGAAGGACGGGCAAAGGTAGCAGGGAGTAAACAGTGGAGCTGTGCGAAAGGCTGAAGCACACGACTTCATGGGTACCATGGTTCTGCTGGAACAACCATGCCCAGGAGATGAAGGAGATGAGCAGCAGATCTGCCAGATATATCGAAATGCTGCAAACACCAATAAGTGTCTTGGGAATGCTCCTCAACCAGAAGGACAAGACTAGAGTGTTCAGAGCCACTTTGGAAAGAAGGAGGAGCAAGTACTGCAGAGTTGTGTCATGGGTGCAGTACTCGTTCTCTTCCTGGAGCACTGCCATCATGCTCCCCGGGGAATAGTGAACCAACATTGTGTCGGCGGCTCAGTTCACTTCGGAAGCGCTCTCTGGTGGAGAAGAGATGGACAGAAAATGATTAGATATAATGGATATAAAAAGTCTACACACCCTGTTAACATCCCAGGGTTTTGTGATTTAAAAAAAAATGAAACCAAGATAAATCAGGTCAGAACTTTTTGCACCCTCAATGTGAAATTACAAATTAAAAATTAAAACAAACATCTTAGGGGGAAAAAAAGTTACAATAACCTGACTGCTTAAGTGTGCGCACTCTTATAGTTGAGGATGTGGCTGTGTTCAGAATGAACCAATCACATTCAGTCTCATGTTCAAAAGTAATTATCACACAGCATCACCAAAAGTGACATCACTAAAAACCAAAAAACAAGCATTTACCCGGGAGGCTGATCACATTTGCCAATATTTACCAAATACGTTTCCTGATTCCATTTGAATAGGAAAGTGTAGTAAAAAGTAAAAAGTGCTGTCAGGCAATTCCTTTTGGAAATGATACTAAAAGTAGCACTGTAATTCTTCCGTGGTTCTTTCTGCACAAAAATTCATAACTGCAATAAACATGACTCATGAATCGTAGCACAGCAGCTGTTACCTTTACCGTTCCGCTCGTTTTCCTGCTGTCTTCTGCTGAAGAGATTGAGCTTGCTACCCCATCAATATTGAAGCGTGTTTGTGGAAGCGAGTGAAGTGTTCCTCAACTGAGTGGGAGTGTGAGTTGTTTAGCACAGACGCTCCTCCTTTAGCTCTACTACACCTGTTCCACCTGTAATCTGAAGCACACAGCTGCTTTGCACCACACCTGCTATTGTGTGGCTTTCTCTGGGTCCTAAAGAAACACCTCTGCTCATGCTTTCAGTTAAGCTTTGGAAACCAGGACTCAAAATGAAAAAAGACGACCAAAAGGGAATTAAACAAATAAGTTATGGCATGATTCTTTGCACGGAAAAATGGTGAGAGAAAAATGTAGGTCTGAGTGTGACTGAAGCCAGACCTGAAATTCATACTCCCCTGGGTGTGCATTGCTTCTCGTGGATCCAGTTTATAACAGAAAGCAAATCTGAGCCTTAAAGACTGAAATAATGCACAAAGTTTTACACACATTTTCACCCTAAATATAGCTTTAAACTTACGTTCAGTTAAGCACAGTCTCTAGGACACGAGCGCGGAAATGCTAGTATATCCTGCTATTTTGAATTAGCCATTATTTTAAAAGAAATCTGGTTAAAACATTGTCGGTGTTCTGCATATTGAAGCCTCTTGTCTTTGCACATGTCACCTTGAAACCATGTCTGTTTAGAAAAATAAAAACACTGCTCGTGATAACCAGATCTCTGAACTTTGAAGCGAGAAGGGAGAGTGATCATGGCAGCCTTTCTTGTAGCGTCATTCCAAACTGACACATTCAAAAATGATTTCGAATGTTTAGATGGACACGAAAATGTAGATGGGG
>CM074952.1:20564934-20577165 GCA_037577455.1 Pangasius macronema
AAATGCAGAGCACAAATTCTGAGTATGGGTCACCACACTTGGCCACAAAGTCACTTCACTTCATTTCACTTCACTTCACTTCACTGAAGTGTGGCCTCATGACATGCTGTAACACTTAAAGGAAAAGTCAAGTCAAGACAAGACAAGTCAAGTCAAGAGGCTTTTATTGTCATTTCAACTATATATAGCTGATGCAGTACACAGTGAAATGAGACAACGTTTCTCCAGAACCTTGGTGCTACATAAAACAACAGTCACCTCACACAACGTAGAGTTACAAAACACAGAGCTGAGGATTAGACTAAGTTGTCCTAGCCACATAAAGTGCATCGTGTGCAACCTAGTGCAAACAGTGCAAAACAAAACAGTGCAGAGCAAGTACCGTACAGGACAAGTACACAAACACAAAATAGCAGCAACCCATAACCTACTGTGTAAATAGCTGTGTATATATATCTATATACAGTGCAATGTGCACACAGTCCACACTGAAACAGACAAAAAAACATATTTATATTGAAATATTTAGCAATACTGGTGCTAGTTTGTTGGTTGATGCTGAATTTTCATTATTCACGTATTACCCGTGAGAAATGATTCTTTTGTCTATCAGTGTTCAACATCATATTAATAAGAAATCCGGTGTAGAAGTAGTTTGTACAGACAAACGTTGAACTCCAGAATGCATTACAGGTATACAACGTAGTTGCAGTGAGTTACGGCAGAGGCTCAGCTAGTTAGCAATCTATGCGGTGACCAGCGTGATGGCATTGCTGGCATTTTATTAGCACGAAAGTTTTTGGAGTCTTTGGAAGCTGATCTGTTTGACCAGAGCGTACAGATGAGCAAGGCAAGCGAGCTGGACGACCTAAAGGACTAAAGCGCTGCTGCATCATCCTCTTTAAATAGAGAAGAAGCAAGGGTTGAATCGCACTGATACCACTATCAGCATGTAGTCCACTGGCAATGTTAACTGAGGTCAAAATACACCAACATGTCGATGAAGATCACTTGGTGATTCTAAAGATTAATATACAAGCCATTCAGGGTGGATGTTTTTTTTTTAATTCCCATTTGGGATCAATAAAGAGTTTTCTCATTACTTTCGATGAAAAATAGCAGCAACAAGTGAACTGGAGTTTATCTGAATGCTTGTCAAGTTCAAGTGCAAGTCATATCAATGATAGATTTATTAATGCTAACATGTATACAGGAGCTGAAGAAGTTATACATTCATTCATATATCCTAATGTTTACATGACCGTGCCTGACTACGCTCCCTGGACAATATGACTAACGCACATTTGGACTAACGTAGCTTAACATAAAACCTGCTTGTCAGTTGTTGGTCCGATTCTGAGGTTGACTCCAAAATAAGTCATGAACTGTAACTGGATTGTACACCCAGATACTGGATGAATGGAATAAAACTGGGAAAGCGTCAACAAGCCTTTTGTATCGGGAGATTGTGTAGCTCATATCAGTCTGTGTGACATTGTAAAATGACCTCAGACACTCCAACATCTATCCTTTGTTATTACAGAAACTCACGCTTTGTTTTATTTGAATTTCCCCATCTGTCTGATTCCACAGTCAAGCTTCTAAGCCATTTCAGCTCCGTGAATATCAGGTGTGCATTTTCATGCAGTATCTTGATGCTTTTAGGCAAATGAATCCTTTTAGAAGCCTGAACAGACTGAGAACACACAGCTGAGTAACACAGCTACAACTTTTTTTCCTCCTGATCTAGAATCACTTGGTGTAGCTGTGTGTAGACCAAAACCGAGCCACCATTAGACGTGCACTAGGGTGAGCAAAGCAAGTGACAGACGTGTCAGTTCTAATTGTAGCTGCAGGCAACAAAACAGTTCGCTGGTATAAAGACAGGCAATAATTAAGCAATGAGTAATTGCACTTTTATTATACTGTTTGCAAACATTCAGGAGAATTCAGCAACTGTTTAGTAAGAGGGCGTTTTAGCTGTTTGTTCAGCTGTGACCTACACAGCAGGTATTTTTCCCGTAGCCGCTCTCAGCAGTGTGTAAGAGGTTTCTCTACACTAATGTACAAGTTCCAGTTCACTTGTTTAGCAGCGTAGCCAATGAAATTCTCTTGCATGTTTGTGCATATTGGTTATTTCGAACACTGATATGGCTTTGTTCAGTCCACTGAGTTCTTCATTTGGATCTACTACAGTTCTGTTTTACTGAATCTAATGTTTTTGCTCTCTTTATGACCATTCAGCGATACCAGGCCAAATTTTACTTGATTTATAGCAAACAATCAGAATTAAACCTACTAAATTTCCACAAACAAAGGCAAAGTGTAAGTGCAGTCAGTGTGTCTATGATGGAAAGGGAAAGAGGAATTATCGAGTGGAAAACTTCCGTACATCAGAAATGCGTGTGCACCACGGTGACCTTGTTTTCCCAAGCAGAGGCTGAGAGAAAGAAGAAAAATGTGTCTCTCTTTTCAAATTCTCAAAGTTTTTTCAGGGCAGTTTCAGGTCTTTGTGTGTTTTTTGAGATGCGGTTGGGATTCACCTTCATCTTACACCCTGTGATGATGGAAAATGCACCTGCTTTATCGGTCAAGTCTAAAACTGTTCAAAAAGGGCTTTTAGACTGTATGCTGGATGATTGTGTGTTAGATAGTCTATAAGTCAAGGGTGATAACCTCTCGACTTCATTTTGTTCGAGGCCTTATTAATATTGTCCTGCCCCAACAAAATCAAACAAAACAGTCACGAGCTGCTGGACTTATACCAGGATATGTCCTCTTGTGTTTGACACGAACTTGAAAATCCAGTGTTTAGAGCCAAAAAAAAAAAAAGAACACCAAAAATATAATTTCTCTCTTTTGTAGTCTATACCTTGATCCCTATTGAAATGTCATTATTTATTTTTAATCATCCACATCACATAATGTGATCCTACAGCACTTATATTTACTTTTATTGTCACATGTATACATAGTGTAAGAAGATAAGATTATATTGCTTACCAGCGTATACCCATGTGCAGTGGTTTACAGATAAAATCCTGACATCGATGACTCCATTCATTTTCTGGTTTGTTTGTTTTCTTGAGCCAATTTCCTCTCCTCAGCTAATTCCCGAGACAAGCTGAAACAACTGCAGACCAGCGAATCTCTGATCTTGCTGTAGTCTTCAGTGTACTTACACTCAATCTTATCACACAAATGAGTCCTTTTACATGACCATGCCCACTACCCCCTCATAAGCCCACACAGCTCAGTGACACTACAGGACTTGTGTTTGTCTTGATCTGGTCTCAATTGGCGGGTGTGTGTAGGCCAAAATCCACCCACTGTTCAACCTTTCTATAAAGTAGCAGCACAATTAACAGTGAGCTCCATGTGTCGTTTCCATGTGTCTTGTTTTGCTCGTTTCTAACTGAATCATGTTTGTCTTTGCAGGATGTTGGAAGAATGAAGATTGAGCTGTTTGCAGATGTTGTTCCAAAGACTGCTGAGAATTTTCGGTATAAAAATAAGGTTTAAAAATGAATTACCTGACTACAGTACGGCTGACACGCCAGCATTCACTACAAGTTTATTCACGTGTGGGTGCACGTGTGCTGTACACACTCAGTTTATTATTTACAGGCCAGTTTAGTATTCAGGCCTACACCTCTTAGTGGAATTCATGTAATTTCAGCACACAAAAATGGTTATAATGATAATCGCAGTTATTTTGCTTAGTATTGAATTTTGTTGTATATTATGTTAGTTTTATTTATCATGTTTTTACCACTAAAATAGTACAGCCTAGATCTGTGTAGACTCACTGTCCGTCTTATAGGGAACACACATACATTCATGCAGTTATCCAATCAGCCAACCATGTGGCAGCAGTGCAGTGCATAAAATCATGCAGAAACAGGTCAAGAGCTTCAGTTATTATTCACATCAACCATCAGAATGGGGAAAATTTTGATTCCAATGACTCTGACCGTGACATGGTTGTTGGCAACAGACGGGCTTGTTTGAGTATTTCAGAAACTGCTTATTTCCTGCGATTTTCACACACAACATTCTCTAGAGTTTACTCAGAATGGTGCAGAAAACAAAAACCATCCAGTGAGCGGCGGTCCTGCCTTGTCGATGAGAGAGGTCTGAGCAGAATGGTCAGACTGATTCAAGTTGACAGGAAGTCAACGGTAACTCAAATAACTACTCTTTACAACCGCGTTGAGCAGAAAAGCCTCTAAGAACGCACAACACATCAAACCTTGAGGCAGATGAACTACAACAGAAGAATGCCACATGGGGTTCAACTCCTGTCAGCCATGAACAGGAATCTGAGCCTACATTGGAAACAGGCTTAGTGAAGATGAACAGTTGACGGTTGGAAAAAGTCCAGCATTTGATGTGAACATTAACTGAGACTCTTGACATGTATCTGTATGGTTTTTATGTATTGCACTGTTGCTCGCTTCTTCATGAAAAATCTACTGAATAAGAACAGATGTTTTTGATTTCTGCTAGAATTTCCAGTTATTTCCTAAACCGTTCACTAGTAGAAGTTGAAAATATTTGTGTGTATTATTTTTTAGTTTATAACTGATGTAATTGGTGTGTAAATCCTAATGTGTGTGTGTTGTGTTTTTACATAATGCACTTGTGTATTGTCTTGCAGGCAGTTCTGCACAGGGGAATTCAGGTAACCTGGTCTAATTGCTTTGTACTCAGTCGCAGGGGAGCTATTTGCAGCACTGATGTTATTTTATACCCTTTTGAAGCCTTATTTCTGTCAGCAGGCATGGCCTTGAGTTTCCTGACCTATTGTGACAAACACTTTAATCTCATAATGCTTTGCTTCATGCTTTTTGACTAACAGTAAATATCATTCTTGTCCAACTTTTAACCTGTTTTGTGGTAGATTTAGTCAGGCAGAGAAACTGTTGGGAAGTGTGTTGTGACTTTTTTCCTATCATACGTCTGTCTCTTATGCCTTCATTTGCATCATGCAAATCATCTCCTACAGGAAAGATGGTGTTCCTATTGGATACAAAGGATGCACGTTCCATAGGTAAGCCAAAGTTAGCTACTGAGCACCAGCCACTAGCAAATTATGACACTGTTTTCATTTTGACTGCTGTTGTGTGGCAAACAGTTTTTTGTCATTTTTGTTTGTAACCTTTGAAATGAAACGCACAACTCTCCTCACAGCTCAGTTACATTTTCCGTGGAATTTCCCATGTTCTGCCTGTTCTATGGTTTCCTCCATTCTCCTCCCAGTTTCAAAAAAACATGTGGTTAAGTGGACTGGCAACTCTAAATTGCCCCTATATGTGACACAGGTTTGTATGTTTGTGTGCACAGTACACTGACATGGACTGGCGTCCCATGCTAGGAGTGTTCCCGTCTCGTGCCAAGAATAAATGAGCATGTACTAAAAAACTATTTACTCATGAGTGATGGCTGACATGCATGCGGAATATGGTGATATATTGTATAACTGATGACCTAATGTGAATTTCTTTATGACATTTACAGTCATGCACCAATATTTCATTCTGCTGTTCTGGGATATCTTCATTGCATAGTAGTAATAATGATAGTCATAAGCTGCCAGAGTATTACTGCCTGATGAAAGACTTCCATCCGGAATTTCCTGTTTGTCAAGACACTTTCTGTAATTATTATCCTTTACTCATTTTTTTTATCAGCAAAATGGATTAAGTAAGTATTTTTTGTTGCAATGATCTATGCAACTAAAGAGTGTTTTTTGTTGTTTTGGGTTTTTTTTTAAGAAAGATGGAGCTACAATTTCTGTGCTGTAACAGTTATTGTAAAACGTAAAGTTTTAATTTTAATTTGCAAATATCTAGGACTTTTAATGGGGCGATTTTTCATATGTTCAGAGGAAAAACTCAGAGGAAAGCGCTATCTGCCCTCTTCCAAATACATGAGCCCGCAGACACCCATGATAGTGTGATTGACAGGGGAAAATGAATATGCCATCCCTTCCACCCAGAAAGTGCACACAATTTTGTTCCCTTGGCTCCTAGCCACCGATGGCTGTGGCATCGCTGGGATTCAAATTTGTGATTTCCTGAAAATAAGGCAAATGCTTTTCTGTTGCTTTTTGATTAATATCTAGAGGCAAAAAGAAATGAAAGCAGCTGATGAGCCCAAACCTAGGCCCTTTTTTTCCATACTATTGCCGTTCCTTTGCTTGTGAACATATTTGGGACCATTTTATGAGACTGAGCAGTTCTAGGTTTTCTTTATGGATGTACGGAAGAATGAAAGTCTTTGTAGAGATTTTGCACATGTACCAGACCAACTTTAATCCTAAGATGATGTTTGCTGCAAATTTGAATACACCGTAGAAATCGAATCTCTTCAAGTCAAATAGAACATTTTACTTCCTTGTTGATTGTATTGTGTTTCCAACATGAGGCTCATTCTTGTTTAAAGCATTCTTGTTGATCAAAATAATTGAAACTGTAAAAACATTGTGACAGCTGGGGTGCGGTCGAGATCTGGCTGGTGAGTGAGTGGTAGGAATGAACATGCACCTGTGGGTAGACTACTATTAGGTGACAATGAGGAGAAGAAAGGAGGAAGTGTGCATTTTGGAAAATTCCTGTAATATCCTTCTAGGTAGTGTGTAGTGTGTAATGTGTTTCCACTCCAGTTAGTGTGGTTTATAAGGCTTATACAAGAAATTGACATGTATTGACACAGACAAGCTTTTTGGGAATGGATGAATTGATTGATGGATGGATTGATTGATGGGTGGATGGATGGACTGATGGATGGATGGATGGATGGATGGGTGGATTGATTACTTTTAATATACTTCTGACTCTGTGCTGCTGTAATTTCTTTTGGAAATTCGATCGATCACTTCATTCATCCCAGAGTGAAATTCACCTGTTATAAATAAAACAAAGTAAGAATAAAAATATATTTTAAAAAGTATCCAGTGTAAGAGTGTGATGTGGCAGTGCAGTGGGGTGTAAACATTGTAGATATAAGCAGCATACTTTAGTGGAACTAAAGTGGCAGTGCAATGCAAACATTGTCAACAGTGTAAACATTGTGAACAGAGTGAATATGAGAAAAAGAAAGAAAGGGGGGAAATGAATAGAATAAAGTGGCAGTGCATATGGATATGAATAGTGGGTGGTGATAAAGTTCAACTGTTGTCCAATGAACCTAAGACTGGCTCAGTGCAAAATAGTGTCAACCGACCTCCTGTACTGCTCCTTTCTACAGCAGAGCTGAACGAGTTTTCTATGAAGGAGCTCCACTATTTAATCAGTGGCTGAGTTTATTGAGTGTCTTCTTTTCCACCACCACCTCAAAACCATCCAGAGAGCTGTCCAAGACTGAGCCAGCCTTTATCGGTTTCTTGAGGTTTTTTTTGCTGCATCTCCAGCTCTGATGGTAGACTGGTAGAAGACTGAGAAGGGGGAGCCTGGTAGGAGACTGGTTGAAGATCTCTAACATCTTGCTGCAAACAGTAAAGGACCTGAGCAGTCCAGCTTTTTGTCGAGATGGACACCAAGGTATCTGTAGGTGTCAACCAGCTCAGTGTCCTTACCGACGATGGTAATGGGGCTGGTTGTGGTCTTTCTTCCTCCTGTAGTCCACCACCATCTCCTTGGTCTTAGCCACATTGTTGGAGCAGATGGTTTTTGCATCTGCATGCATTGGGGTCATTGGTGTAATCTGTTGGAAGGCATTATGGGTAAACAGCTCGAGGGACATATAACTATAACTCTGTTAAGCAGGAAGATGTTAATTTCTTTGACTACGAGTGTGAAGGTTACTCAGGATCCATGGAACTGTTTGCTGGAGCTAATTCCACTGTATGTTTACAATCCTAGAACATCCATGTGTATAGAATGCAGTAAATGCTCAGGAGCTGTAGATTGGAAAAACATTGCTGTTTTAAGAAAAAAATTATGAGGACGTCGAAGATCACAATGAAGAGTAACTTTATTTCAGTGTAGCAGCGATAAAGTACATGAAGAATTTCAGGTTCATCGGAAGTGAACCTTGAAAAATATAAGCTCCGACATGTTTTTTCAAACCAGTTTTTCCAGCACGCAATGTAAATGAAGCCATGCTATAAATGTAAATTAAGGATACCAGTTGATGTTATCACTTCCTGTTTGTACATTCTTGTCATTACAGGTGTGGCCACCCAAATGGTGGGGTGATAGGATTGTCTAGACCGATGTCTTTTTCAATGATAACTACAGTCACGTACCCCTTTGTTCAGGGATGGTTCATGCTATAATTGATTGACGGTCACTTCAGATGGTATTATCCACCTATTGCTGAGACTGAGATGAATTGTCCGTATTATAATTAAGGCTTTTTGGGGGATGAGCTTGTTCCAGCACCTACCGTGAAGTGGAATCTGCTTAGAGGCAGTCTGTAATTTCTTACACTCTTTTGTTTTTTGTTTTTTTTCTTTCACTTTTAGGCGGATTTTTTTTTTCTGAATTTGCAGAACATTTTATGCGCGGATTGCTTTAATTCAGAAAGGTGTGGAAAGACATCAGTTGGTTGTAGTTGTTCTAATAAAGGAGCTGACAGTTAGCCTGCACTGGTGCTCTTCACAAAAACACTTTCAGAACAAATGCCACATGAGCTGCCTTTGCTATCTGTTTTTTTAAAAGCCATATCCTTGAAGTGAATTATATTATATTTACCTTGTTCTGTTTTCATATTCTCTGTCTTGCAGGGTTATTAAAGACTTCATGATTCAAGGTGGTGACTTTGTAAATGTAAGTGCAGTGTTTTTTTTTATGTGAATAGGCAGGATCCATGCAACAGAAAGTACACAACACTGTTTGTCCTGTGAATTTGTTTAAGGTAATGTGTATTTGCAGTCTGGGTGCGGTAAATCCTCTGACTGTCAGTAGATATTAACATTTACATACTCAGTGAACATTTTACTGTAGAAGTAGAGCAAAATATGCCTAAATGTTTTAGTTTTTAAAATGTAGGGAGATACTTGAGATTCGGTCAGAAGAAGACTAAAATATGTCAAGTTTTAGGAGTGCAATTTCGAACCCTTAGGGTTAGCAATGAATTTTCAAATGATGAATGATTATGTCATTACTGTTAGTCAGACTACGAAAGCTCAAATTCTTTAAGCTTATTTGTTTCTTTGTTTAAATGTCTTATGTCTGCTTTGGGTGGAAATCTGTGCTTTCTTCATGTGAACTACAAAGTCATTGGACCGATGTGTTTGCTTCTTGTTTTAAGTCACCTTCCATCCCCATGCTTGTACACAAATGTTCAAGCCATGTTCATCCATGGTAGTTCTGTAACTAGCTAGCTAAAGTAACATACCATCTTGTTGACCAGTTACGGCATGGTTAGCGTTTGGCACTGGATTCCGCACTGGTTGTGTTTTTGAGCAGTAAACTGGAGGTGTGTCTATAACATGACTGACAGGAGGGGATGTAATATTTCCCCCTTTAGGTGTGTTATACAGCTGCTTTGATCAGACCGGTTTGACCGTTTTCATTGAGTTCCTCAGATTTTCATACATCGGTAATATGAGGAACTTTAAAAATATTGACCAGTGCACGTTTAAAATGTTAGAGATTCGAAACTGGTTAGAAACTGGAAATTCAGGAACAACACCTCTGCTTAAGTCGCTTCTTTCACTCAATCTGTGTTCATTAATCAAATGGGATTCATTTTTTGACAGCTTTATTACAGTCATTTCTGCTGTACTTGTACACTTCCTGCCTGGTAGTCAGAAAGCTTTGTCTCTTCTGGTCACAAGGAACAAAAATTTAAGTGGAACCCCTTGCTGAAAAACAAATCCAGGGGGTGGAGTCGGACCTGATCCAGCTCCTAGTGCGCAAACGTCGTGGAAAAACTCCCAACCCTGTGATGTATACATTGACATTACACAAAGCAGTTGCAAAGCCAAACGGCGTACATGTTTTAAAATAATAGACATCACAGCCGATCTTTGCCAATTGACTGCTGATATACTTACGAGTACCCTTTGTATTGGAGCGTTTTTAAAAAGGTACATTTATTTATTCGAATGATTTAAGTCTAGTGAGTCTAATTAAATATGCGTACATTTGCATACTTGATGCAACTATAAAAATCTAGTTTTCTGATGTTGAAATGAACATGTAAGAGAGAATTTTGTTTCTAAGTATAGAAATTTTGAGAAAGATGGTTTAAAATTACAATGTGGTTTAATGCCACCCTAGTTAGTGTGGTTTATAGGTTTTATAAAGGACATGAACAATAATGCATAAATTGACACAAGCTTTTCAGGGATATATGACATGACGTGATTATGGTGAGTGGGCGGAGTTTAAAGCCTCCTAAGTTTCAGATAATGGGGTGGTGGGGGTGGACGAATAGAGTTAAATAAAGATTTTTTTCTGTAGATTTTTAATATGTTTACTATTACAGTTTAAGAGAGGAGATGTTATAGATGCAGCATAGATGTTTCTGCCTGTAGTGTCTTGCTTTAACAGACATATGGCCAGAAATCTCTTTCCATCGGAATATAATAACTTTTGCATCCATGAAGTATATTTTGTGTATTTTGTGAGTAAATATAGGTATAGATTAAACCTACATGTTGTTAGCTAATACTAAGAGTTCTGGTTCAGTGGCATTTAGGAAGACAGCTCACTGTCTGAATGTCCTCTCTCCCCCTCTAGTGTTCAAAGCTATCAGATGCAGCGTGGTTAATTTATAGGCGTGTGTGTGTGTGTGTGTGTGTGTGTGTGTGTGTGTGTGTGTGTGTGTGGGGCATGAACCTCTGACCTCTCGCTCCATGGTGTTTTCTCACAGGGAGATGGCACAGGGATCTGCAGCATCTACAGAGGTCCATTTGCAGATGAAAACTTCAAACTGAAACATTCTGCTCCGGGCTTACTCTCTATGGTAAGTGATCAATAATATTTATACCTTGTATTAGCATGTAGCATGTACACCTTGTACTGGACCATCAGGTACAATGGGTCAGGTAAGGCTGGAACATTCTGGCTCTTTTTCAATGTTAAACTGACTATTTCACAGCTGATTGCAGCAGATAATTTTATGCTGTTGCTTCCAAAGTGCACGTTGCAAGTGGTGTGCGTAGGGATATTGCACGGGAGATGGACCTGTCATCTTACTTTTAAATAATGAGGCTGACATTAATAATGTATTATGAAAAATTGATCATCAAGAGGTAATCCTAAGAAATGCTAGTTGCCAGCCCATTCAAGCTTACTGTGATTGGCAAAATGAGTCATTTAAGATTCAGCCACCACATGAATGAACTTTACACAGGTATTTTAATGTTCTGTCATGTATAATATAAAATAATATATGCTCACCATCCGATTTATTAAATGTACACCTGCACGGTCATGCAATTATCCAATCAGCCAGTCACGTGGCAGCAGCGCAGAGCATAAAATCATGCAGATCCAAGTCAGGAGCCTCAGTTAATGTTCCCATCCAGCATTAGAACGTGACCTCGGGGACCGTGGCATGGCTGTTGGCTGGTTTGAGTATTTAAGAAACTGCCGATCTCCTGGGATCTTAACACACATGATCTCTAGTGTTTACAGAGGATGGTATGACAAAGCAGGTGGTGTTTGCCCCTCCATTTTGCACTACATCCAACTATAATATTTTAACAACAGGAGTAACTGCCAAAGGATGTAGACCATACTTACACTCATCATTAATTCAGCTTCACTAACCGTTTCATTCTAGTCAGCTGCCTTATCTGCTCCAACATCTGATGACTATATATTTGTATTCATCAGTTGTGTGTGTATGTGTATATACGCAGTGTATATATATGAAGTAAAAGGTATAACCTTTTCAACCAAAATGCATGAATCTTATTAAGGTTGTGAACTCTATTCAATTCACCATATAAAAGCTTCAGTATTTTGATACTGTTGTATTGAATTTTATTCCTGTTTCATTGTGTATATGTAACATTATTAAACTGTAATGACCCCATCACACACACACTTTTTTGAAACAGAATTTCTATGCCATTTTCTACTAAAACCAAACAGTGCACTGAAAAAATCTGAATATGAAGTGTAGATGTTGTGCAGGGAAATAAATAAAAGGTGTACAACACAAATCCAATTGGCCGATCATTTTGCTTCTGGGGGCGGTCGTGGCCTAATGGTCTGAGAGTCGGACTTGTAACCCGAAGGTGAACCTGAAGGTCGTGGGTTCGAGTCT
>CM074952.1:20578594-20594254 GCA_037577455.1 Pangasius macronema
ACCTACAATCCCTGCCGGACCCGAGACTCAAACCCACAACCTTCAGGTTCACCTTCGGGTTACAAGTCCGACTCTCTAATAGACTCTCTCTACAAAGAGTAGTTCCTCACCAGCCTGACCTTTTTCTCTCAATTAAATAAGAAAAAAAAAACACAACTTCTGAAGACAGAAAACTTACTGTTACAAAACGCTGACCCTCACAACATCTTTTTAAAAGCTAAATAAACTAATATGCAAGAAAATAATGAATAACACATAGGTTTCCTGATGAGGAAATCAAGTATTCAAGTGGAGATTTGTTTAATATAGGGGTTATATGATGATCTTCACAAGAAGTTTTCGGTGACTTTTACGGATCGGTTACTTTTGATTTGGTTGAACTTTTATTATATTGGTGGAACTTTGTGTATCAGTAGAGTCCTGGTATCCCTTTGTATTGCTTTTTTTCCCACCTTGGGAATCACATATTACGAGTTGACTGCCTGTCAGTATTTGTGAGTTTCCTGCTTTGAATCTTACTAACATGTGTTCATTACTTTTTTTTTTTTTCTCGTCACAGGCAAATAGTGGCCCAGGAACAAATGGCTGCCAGTTTTTCATCACCTGTACAAAATGTGACTGGTTAGACGGGAAGCATGTAGTGTTCGGTGAGTGCGAGCAAATCTAACTGAGATTTCCAGGTGACCATCACATGAATATTGTGTTTCCAGGTTGGGGAATGCGAAACGTATTTCACGTGTACACAAATCATTTTCATCAATACACTTTAAAATACAGACCGGATTAGTGGCGCTCCATAACTCTAACTCTGAATATCTGTTTAAATATTTCTTAGATTTTTCCTTAATTGTTTATTTTCATTTCAGGCAAAGTGGTGGACGGTTTGCTCATCATGAGGAAAATTGAGGTGAGCTGCTGATTTTAATCCATAAAGTAACACAAATTTGAACAATCCTGCTCTTCAGATATAGTTTAGCTATTCAGACCAGATGTTTGAATTTTAAGGCTAGTTGCAACCTTTTACTAACTAATGCTATCTTTAAAAATGCTACTTGTAAGATACAGCTACCATACCATGAGCTTTGGCACTATCAGAATGAGTAAGTGTTTTTGTGCAGTGTATGATGTCATTCGGTGAGCAACATAGATTTGATGCATTAGTCATTTTCACTGGATAGTGATGAGTGACTGTGAGCTTAGGGCATGGAATGCCAGCTTTATTTAGATGGTATGTACAATTATATCATGCGAAACATGTCATTGGACCCCCACTGTCCCCACTTCCTGAAAGTAATATGATCTTAAATCAAATAGGCATATTTAGTAGGGATGCATCAATACACTTGATTTCACACTGACTATGAATACACGTTTTTTGATACTCATTAATACTGATACCAGAATGGTTAACATACTTGGTATTAATCAGTCAATTAGGCACATCATGGCCAGCTCTGTTTGCTTCACTGTTTTACACAGTGGCCATGAATAGTGTACACATGTTTGTTCATGCACTTAAATTACTGCATGAATACCTTTCTGTGTGCGCAGTTCGCGGCACCTTACGTGCATTTTTTAATGACCGCGCTCACTGGAACTGCTCTGTGTACTCAGGCTCTTGCACTCTCCAATAAATATACTGTTTTCACACTATAAAGATGTTTTATCAGGTCTAGGGAAGATGATGTAGTAGCTTCTCGTGAAATCGTTGATCATAAAACTTGTCCAGATCGGCATCATTTGACAGTGGTGTCTGTTCATTAGCATGACAACGTACATTAGGCTCACGTCCCGTGGTATCACATGGTATCGGAGCATTTTTACATGTAAGAGCACCAGTAAATGGGCATGGTATTAGACCAATACCTGACGTACAAGAGTGCTTGATTACAATTCTCTGTAATTAGTGACTCTCTGAAGTCTGTGACCATAGACATCACACATCTGTCGAATGATATCTTCACAATCGTCTTTACCTGAAATGTGATGACGAAATTTTCCGGTTCTTTTGATGCTTTTTTTTGTGCTCAGTGATGTTCATGTTAAGCGTATAACTTGGCAAGCCAAGAACATTTGCTTTAACCATGTGTTGTTAATAACTGTTCTTCAACTGTCACTGAGCAGCTAAAGAGCAGCAACAATGACTCATATTCCTGTCTTCAGTTCTGCTTTGTCAGATTCAGATAGACGGTTAACCAAGCAATAAGCAGTAGGTAAAGTAAGTGTGTTTCCGCATACAACAGAATCTGACAGCTGTGGAAAAGAAGATAAAAGCTCTTTTATCCTGCAGCAGTGAGATGGCAGTGATGCCAATTTTTTTAAATAAGTAGCTTAACTATTACACTGACATGTTAGTGCTGATAAACGCTATTACATTTCTTAGAATCTTGAATTTCCTAGAATCTTCTTAGAAAATGAGTAACTCAAGATCACTACATGTTAACCTGACGACTTGCTAGCAATGGGTTTTACTGGTAATTCATTCTGAAGGTGACAAACTGACCTACTCACTTAAGTCATTATTCTGGTGACGTACTTAAGTCATGATCGAATTTTTAAATAACAACTCAGAAATATATCGATTTTGTGTTATTATTTAAATACCTCAGACACAACCTCATTCCCATATAGTTTTATACTCACTTCATGAGCTCACTAGGCCTGTGTGGGCTATAAGGTAATGACATTGTAGAATCACTGTGTGAAGTGCACTTCTATACCCAATAGAACACCAGGATTTAGGATTCAGCCGCTGTACTGAAGTACGAGTAAAAGTAAAGACTATCCTGTTAAAACTACTTTTACGAATTCTACTGCTGGAGCACTTTGTCAACTAAGTTATGTCATGAAATCTGATCTCTGATGGTCAGTAGAGGTGCATTTGATGTACATAACAACACCAGATGTAAACGGATTGTTCATGAATGATCACCTGACATTCGATCATTAGCAGTTCTTTACAAAAAAAAAAAAGAAAGATTGTTTTTTATCCTTCCATCACAGTGGCACAGCTTAATCTTAATCTTTAGATCATCTGTCTATAAATCTCAAAGTGCTACGTTTTTATAGCACAGCGCTGTTGAATTCTCCATTCTGATTGGTCAGAAGGTGTTGAGTAATGTTCTATAATAGCATGGCTCAGACAGTAGTGCCAGTGCAAAACAAATCACAGGTTCATATCAATGCACTTGTTCTAATATGTTCTCATTTCTATCAGCACAGCTGGTTCGTTAGAACTTGTACAGTGGACGTGCCACATAATCAAGAATACCAAGTCGATTTTAGACAATGTTATTTAACAAGGAATAAATGTGGAGTCTTTGTGTAAGGAGGTATTTATTGTACATATATGAAAGACCCCGTCAGTGTCAGCACTTAAAGGCAAACCTGTTCCCTTAGGTTTTTTCCTGTACATCCATACATCTGTCTATGGTTGAATGTTTTTAAGATTTATATGGAATTATCATTATAACCAGCAGATGAACTGCTTAAATCCAAACAAGGTCAAACGTCTTAAATCGTTTTTGTTCAGTAGCTTCCTTCCTGTTTAATAGTTATTTTAAGGGTATTTTAGACATACAAATTAGTAACGAGGACTAGACTTGTTGGCGGTCGAGACACCCCCATCGAGCTGTTTTCTTATAATTACATTCAAGAGAGAGAAAAAGAGAATCTGGTGCTGAAATGACTGTTTATAGCTGTTACGACATGAGTGATAACAGGAACTAACTGGTTTTGCCAACGTTCCACTACATTAAATGTAACTAAAAACGGTCAAAGCAGTATGTAGTTCTTTGATTAATAATAAATTGTTAGCGCTGACAAATTACCATGGTGTAAAAACATTATTTTCCCATAACCCTGTCATGCTGCAATCCATACCAAACTGTAACCTCGCCTTTCTTTTCTTAAAGCTCATCAGTATTTTCTGGTGCTAGTCCATGTTAGATCAGGATGGTGGGACTTTGCTTTGTCCCTCATTTTGTTGAGACAACATGCCACATATAAATGTGCTGGCGATGATCAACTCCTGACCTTTTGTAAGCTCTCTTGTCCAAGTACCAAGTGAGCAGCAAATTGTACAATTATTTTTGGTTACATAAAATGATGGCACTATGTATTAAAATGCCTGTAATTTCTACACATGTATACACCCTCTAATTAAAACAGAAGCCATGCACTTTACCATCATAGTAATTGTGTCATTTCAAAGCCAGTGTTCTGGAGTCCAGAGCCAAAACATCCAGTGTCCAGTTGGTTTTGGACTTCACTATATGCTATGCCATGCCATACTGAAAGAGAAATATTTCAATTTCAGTTCCGTTGATGGTCTTTGGTCACATTTCAAATGACTCTAGGGTGAAAAAAAATGAGATTTTTATTTATTTATTTTGTTGCATCATTAGCTTTGTAAAGGCTATTATTTAGTTAAACTCTTTCTTTAAACATGTGTTGCAGAACGTGCCTACAGGACCAAACAACAAACCCAAACTGCCCATCGTCATCGCCCAGTGTGGAGAAATGTGATTTCTTGTTTGTTTGCTTTTTTTTAATCTTTCTTTTCAAACAGCTTTTTTTGTTGTCACATGTATGCAGTGGTTTATTATATTCATGTCACCCAAAAGAGAAACCTTAAAATCAAGATTTTTTATTTTTTTGGTGTGTTTTCTGACATTATTTTGATCTACAACATCACTATGCTCTATAGTATCTTTCTCACAAATTCCAACACAAATAATTGTGTTGTCCTCCTATAAATTTAGAATGCTGATATAACAAACATGGTGCGACAAATACAGAAAAGAAGTGTCTCCTGTTTCTCTTGAGGCGTAAGAAGAATACTTTCATTGTCCATCCTTTGGATCGCTTTACAGTTAACTATTCACAATGTTGTCTGACTGCATTCTCTGCCAAGTATCCTGAATAAATTTCAGCTTTTTTGTAAGGAACGGTTTCATTCATTACTTGACTTTCCATGACTAAAGTCCTATTAGTGCATTGGCGGTCATCTCATTTGATCCTATTAATAAAATGAAATTTCAGCCAAAAATCATCCAAGCGCCACAACTTTGAAAGCATTCAAACAGGAGTTGAAACCAAACTGAGCCTTTATCCTAAGGCGTGCGATTTATTGCCAGTTCCTGACTAGTGAAATTTCTATTGTCTCTGCTCCTTCCCCAAATCCACATCCTAACCTAAGCCTCCTTCTCTACCCACCATCATGGCTCAGTCCCCCATCCCCTCCGCACAAAAGAGCCCTTTCAGCAGAAGTGCTGGAAGAGCTCTGGTCTCAGCAGGAGGTTTCTGAGGGTCAATGTTAAAGGCCGTCTTTGTGCCGGGCTGTTAACAACAAGCTCTTCACACGTCGTCCAGCCACTCGGCTGCAACGCCAGCACAACATTTACATGACAAAAGTGGAGGAGGTTGTGTGGGACTGTCTCACACTCTGCCATGACTCGGTCTCATCGAGTGTTCCCATTTAAAATGCGGTGGGCAGTGTCTGTGTGAGGGGATGTGGTTTTAAACGCCCTGTTTCTGTACTGAAATTGTAAATTCAGTCACAAGGTTAAAAATAGACATGATGCTTCATACAGCAACATTACTGTGTCTGGCTGCTTTGCTCAAAGTGTTTCACACTGGATGGATTTTGTTCAAGATCAAGGGCTGGTGACTAGATGAAGTGTAGTTAGAAATAATTAAAAGAAACACGACACAACATTGTTTTATTCCAGTAAAAATCTAAATACAACGTTTCAGGTGCATTTGTCAGTATACAATAAAGGGCATTCTTTATGAAAATCATCTTAGCTAATCTTATAAATTATTATTATTGTTGTTGTTGGTTTGTTGTCGTCATAATAATAATAATTATTAAATAAGTACAGCCTCTTGTGTACTATTTTGTTTTAATCTGCCCAGCTCTTTCAAAAGGACTATCTGTAAAGAGTAACAGAAGGTTGTGAGTGATACGCTGTGGTGATAATATTTGGAATAATTTATCAGACTTTATATCGAAGTCACGTCTACTTTAAAGAGTTAGGCTTTAAAACTGACCCTTTTATCACCTACTAAAACACATAAGACGTGATGAACTGAATAGCTAACATTTAAAAACTCCTATTTCTCGCCCGCATGTGTAAAACTGTAGACATTTGTGTTGCTTCCTTTCTGTCTCCATTTTAACGACATGTACAGCAGTGCCTTCGCGCACTCGTTTCGCAACGAGCCAATCATAGGCCCTAAAGCCAATGATTCACATGACTGACATCAAAGCCATCCAATAAGCATGAGGAAAATGTGCGCCGTAGGCTGATGACCACCGCCTCGACCAATCCGATGAAAGAATGGGATGTTCGCGCAGGAATATCCTCCAGTATCTTTTCTAATTCCGTCCAGTTCGATCGGCAACGGGAGCGGAGAAAGGAAAGCAGAGAGCCTGAAGGCAGTAGCCCCCACCACCGCCGGCCCAGGTTACCATCTAGCACCGGGAAAGAACACACTAGAGAGCCACCGCCGGCTTTACCAACAAGAAACCACCATGAGCAGCGAGGCCGAAACACAGCAGCCGCCGCAGCCTTCCGCCGATGCGGAGAGCCCATCCAGCCCGGCAGCCGCAGCTACCGCGGGGGATAAGAAGGTCATCGGTGAGTTAGCTAGCCTCACTGGCCGCTTTACTACACCGTGTGTACGGTAGTGAGCACTGAGGCCAGCGCTGTGAAGTGGTTTTAAGGAGGCGTTTGGGATGTGACTAACCCCCTGGTAACCCAATAGCCTTGTTATCTCTGTTGGATATCGTTTCTTAACTGACGAGGAACAGGGACACGTTTTTTAATTCCAGAAGTTTTTCGAAGCTGCGCTGTGTAGCAACTGTTACTGTGGGGGGAAAATATAAATAAACATGAGCTGAATGATAAAGTTTCTTGAGTAAGTTAGTCAGCCCTATTCGCTTGACAAAAGTAAGTTAACGTCCATTTGCTTAGCTGGATCAACTTACAGTCGCGGCGACGGCTAATTTTCGTAAAATAACCAAATAACAAGGCACGCGCGCGCTCCGTTCCATTCCTGCGCGTGTCAGTCCGACATCGCTTCGGGACTGACAGGCTAGCCGATATGCTAGCGAGCTAAATGCTAACCTGAGGCCTGTGTGTGCGTGTTTCAGCGCCGACCGGCTACTTGTCCGAAAAAAAATTGCTTGACTCGGTTATATCGCTTTTACACACATAAAATGAATCCAAAATGATGAATACAACGATTAATCGTTCATACTAGACTGAACTTGCTGTAAAAAGAAGTTGGTGGACCTGAGTATACTGGACTCCTTGGCTTGTGTTAGCGTAGTATCGAGGCGAGTTTGGCCTTGATCATGACCCGCTGTGTCAATGTCCTCAGAAAGCACCCACTGATGGCTAGTGGTCGGTTTGTTTGCTTGTGAGCGATGGGTACACCATTATGAAGTATTATTAAACATACAACAATAAATTAACCTTCATTGCTCAAATTCCAGCCGACAACTGAAATACCAGACAGACGAGCTGAGCTACTCTTTGTTTGCCTCAGTGCGTTTATGGCTAGCTCTCTGGCCTACCTGTACTGCGCGCTAATACGGGCCAAGCGCACATCAAACGGACGCTTTAACACTGGAGTAGTGGTTCATCTCCAGTTTTATTAAACCGTCTTCCTAAATCAACATGGACACTAAACCAGTCAGGTGCCGCTAGCTAGATGTTTAACTTAGCATTCCCAAAATGTCCGCCGCTCTGGTGAGATGCGGACATTTCCATTGTCTAAGCGCACACGAATTTTGGGTGATTTAGAGGAACTGCACCGAAACGCGCCACTCCGTCTAAACACTTTGTGCCTGAAAGCACGAAATTGATTTGTAAACGTATACCTGAGGTGAAAGGAGCCGACTGTTTGCTTCCTGGCTCATGTCCGACCACATGGCTGAGGCTAGGCGCTAGAAGCGCACCAGGACAGGCCAGTTAGCAGCCTAGCTAGCTGCTTACACTCTTAGTAAATCGGGTTTTTTTCCCCCTCGCCCCAGGATAAGGAGTCGTCGTGCGGATTTTAGCTGATAGAATCACTGAAAGTGTGTTATGTTTGATGATGATATAGTAGTTGCTCATGAGGCAGTTAGTATAGTGCACCACGTGTGAATTAAGCATGTCTTCCTGCTTTCAACCCTCGGTGTCATTTCCTTGAAATAATGAATCGACGTTTTGGTTCAGCTCAGTGACCTTATGTGACTCGTAACAGGAGAATTGTTTACCCAGGATGTGTCGAGTACTTTAGGTCTTCTCTGAAATCAGCAGCTCATTTTAAATTCAGCATCATTAGCAGGACCATTTTGGAAATAAAAGACTGTGATATGAGCAGCTGGTTATGCAGACCGACAGTCTTAGATCATACTCTATAAACAGCGCGACAGTTGGAGGCTATAAATAGTTTCTGCTTCGAGTTTGGCAATGGTTTAGGTTCCTGATGCTTTTTTTTTTCTTGCCCATAGCTGTGGTGTATGTCATTTCACTAAAACACTGTTGTGTATGAAATGTATCAGGTACTGCAGAAGCTCATAGTTTTTATTTGTCTTTTTTATTTGTTCTCCTTGTAGCAACAAAGGTCCTGGGAACAGTGAAGTGGTTCAACGTAAGAAACGGCTATGGTTTCATCAACAGGTAAACTGCTTGAACCCCCTCAGAAACTAGCCAGTATATGTGGGTCAGGGAACATCCTCAATCCTATTAGAGTTTTTAAATACTTATAGGCAAGCTGCTGAGTCCTGTAAACATGCTATTGTTTACCCAGTAATCATTATCTAAATCCTGTTAGTTTTATCTCTTAAATTTATATTGCATCTCTAACGTTTGGTTGTTCTCTTTTGATTGAAAGGAATGACACAAAAGAAGACGTCTTTGTACATCAGGTAATCATTTGCCTTGTGTGCTAATGGTTTTGTTTCTTACTGTTGTATAAACTGAACCAATGAATAGTTCATTGAAACACTCGATGTGACTGCTAATGTGTGATGTTTGTCTCCAGACTGCGATAAAGAAGAATAACCCAAGGAAATACCTTCGCAGTGTAGGGGATGGAGAAACTGTGGAGTTTGATGTGGTTGAAGGAGAAAAGGTGAACTCTTCATATCGACCATGTCAACAAAGTTTCATATAAACAAACTTGAAGCTGACTTAGCGAGTGATAGATCTGGTACTGTTAAAAAGCTCCCAATCCATTATAGTGAGCAAGTTTGATCACATGCGAGGCCTTTTTAATTGTGCATCGAACCATTTCCCCACAGTTGACACTTCTGTAGTGTTTAAACTGTAATATTTTCCCGTAGGGTGCCGAGGCAGCCAATGTGACTGGGCCAGGCGGCGTGCCTGTGCAGGGCAGCAAATATGCGGCCGACAGGAACCGGTACAGACGCTACCCACGCAGGAGGGGCCCCCCACGTGACTACCAGGACAACTACCCAAGTGATGGAGAGGGAGACAAGAGGGAGGCAGGGGACAGCACTGGCGAAGGTGATCAGCAGCAGCGCAAACCCACCTTCCCCGGAAGGAGGCGTTACCCTCCATACTACGTGAGAAGACGCTATGGCCGCAGACCCCCCTACACCAACGCTCCACCCAGGGGAGAGATGACTGAGGTACACTGGCCCAAGATCATGATACACATGGACTTGAGCAATATAGCAAGCAAAAGCTTGTGTATATATATTATTAATAATAATAATAATAATAATTTCCATGGCTTTGCTTTAGGGTGGGGAAGGTGATGAGAACCAGGGTGGTCAAGACCAGGGCAATAAACCAGTGAGGCAGAACTACTACAGAGGCTATCGGCCAAGGTTCAGACCAAGGTTTGTGTACTTGTTTGCTAACGTGAGGCTCTTGACTATCCGGTTACACAAGTGCAAATGACCTGAAGGAAGGATGTAATTTACAAAGGATTATGGCTCAGTGCCAAGAACTTTTGTTTATGCTTTCACTTACGTACTTTTATGCTTCATTGCACACAGGGGCCCACCTCGACCCCGGCCTGCACGGGAAGGGGAAGAGGACAAGGAGAACCAGAGCGAGGGCGGTCAGAATCAGGAGCCCAGGCAGCGCCGCTACCGCCGCAACTTCAACTACCGCCGCAGACGGCCTCAGACCACCAAGCCCCAGGACGGCAAGGACAGCAAGGCAGCCGATGCATCAACCGACAAATCAGCCGCTCCCGAGGCCGAACAGGGCGGGAACGAGTAGACCTACCGCCGCCGGCGTCACCATCTCGCACCATCCTGCCGGGTTGGTTTTACCCTTTTCTGCATTAATCACTTTTTAAAAAGCACACGTGACACACATGCTGAGTCTAACTACTAAGAACAAGACGTCTTTAACAGTGGCTGTGAATTAGACACTTGCTGTAGATAAATTCATAAATGGGTTTACTGAATCAATGAAACCAGATCGCAACTGTCAACGTTTTTTGGGTTATTTTTTTGTGTTAATGTGATGCTTTAGGAGCACTGTAGTTCATGACTAGATGTTGACACTTTTTTTTGGGCATTTCTGTGTACCACATGCATTGTAAAAATGTACATGGCTAAAATAGATCTCTCCTGTACTTAACCACTTTTGGGGGGGTGTTTCAAATAAATTTCCAGTGTACTACAGCAATGATTGTGCCAACGCTGACTACACTTGCATATTGTCACTCTGCAAGTTTCTACTCTTGATAGTCCTTTAATGTAAAGTCATTAGCTTGCTGAGAAGAAAAATAATAATCATATGACAAGCAAAACAATCATTTAGCTAGTTTCATAATGAGTCTTTAAATGCTAAGGCTTACAGTAAGTAATTGAGTATCTAGTTATATATAGCATTATGTCCTATTGGGTATCAGTGCAACACTCCATGTTGAATTTCACACCCACAAACACCCCAACAACAACAACAAAGCATTTCTGTTTTAAACCATATTTTAAATCATACCATGGTCACTATAAATAATTAGTCAGTGTCTACTGCAAAGGGAAATGCTAATGCGTCAGACGATGGCATTTGGGGCGGTGTTTGTTTGCACTTTCTGTTGACACAAGGCTGGAGCAGCCTTTACAATACAGACAGCATGAGCTAATGCCATGGATTTGAGAAAGCAAAGCAGTGAAACGCCCAACACCGTGTTCTTTACGGGGTTTCTTTCTCTTTTCATTTCTTGTTTGTATTTGGAGGTCATTTGTGATCAGTGAATATTGTACAAGTAACTGTGCAGGCATGACCTTCATTCCACTTGAATTAACTTTTTTTCCCCCAATTTTCTTTTCAGTTTTGTCAACGAGAAGAAACATCCAAGATCTGAGCAATAAGAACCAGATTTGACCTGACGATCGTCTAAGCTTGCAACATGCGTTTGACCAGATTACCACCGATTGCCTGCAGAATCTATGCAGCCCTATTTTGTTTTTTCCATTATTTTTGTGACAGCTAAAAGTTTTGGGGAAACAACAGATGTTTTTCTAAATCGGTCTTATGTTTTTACACCAAATGGTTTTTAAGAAAAAGTAATTTGATATCTGGTCAGTTTGACATTTTTAAATAACTTTTTATGTATTCAAACATGAATTTTAACAAAAGGCAAGCTCAAAATAAAAGTCAAAGATGAAGTTTCTTCCTGGTTTGCTGTGCTTGATTTCACCCTCTTACGAGTGCATAGTTCAAGGGTCACATGCTTACTCTTCAAAGAAACTGCTATCTTTTGTGTATGAACTGTCAGCAGTTCCAAGGTCCGTAGCATACAGCATAGTCCCTGATCAGACGTTGGTCTCTTTGCGCAGTCGCTGCATGCGCTGTATGTTGTCTTCGATGGCAGTGCGGTTGGTGATCTGTGTAGCACAGCTGTCTGGAAACCAGCCCCTTTCTCCATCTCTCATCCTCTCCCCATAGTACCAACCTGAGAAATGTGCACATACAGTTAAAGCTCTACATACTGAAGACGCATTGTCTTGTTTTTAAGCAGAAAGTAAATATTTTAAAGGCCTGTGGGAAACACACAAATCTTTGCTCAAACAACTCAACTACAAGTCTAATAAGAATTTTATTTGCAAATATTTGTTGAAGGGCAGCACCAATCTCTTGCCACACCCTTGCTTTTGCTGGGTAGGTGTAAGTTTGTCCCTTTTTGCAATACTGCCTCGTATGTAAGGAATAACACAACACCACATGCTGTTAGGAAAATAATCCATGCTGGGGTAGTGTGATGTGGCCTGATGCAAATTATTTTTCCTACAACAACACATCCCAGTGTGTGTCAGTCCCTTTAACCCCAGTGATATGCCAATGACTGAAATCTTTATTATGGAGCTGTATATAGGTGCATTCATTATGGCACGTCCCAGAGTCAAATTAGTTCCTGTTATGACTAACATCACAGCAGCTATAGTCGACCCAAAAAAAGGTGTAAACTCTGTCCTGAAGACTCCTGTGGCAGAAAACTTACTGTTACAAAGCACTAACATGCGAGATTCCTTCCACAATGTTAAATAATCATCACTTTCAAAACACATTTTACTTCATAAATAACACAATCTGTATACTGTTGTGCATATTAATAGGAATCTGTCATTTATGTTATAGCTGGAACTACTCGCAGAGCCATGCTGTTATAGAAGATTAAATCCGCATCCTGCAATAAGATGCATGTAATGCACATAACTGATGTGCATTAGCTCAGTGAAAATACAAGTGGTGTTTAAAATAAGCTACTTCTATAACTGGAAATGGGAAATTTATACTATAAATGAGGCCAGGTTTGGTTATGGTGTTCTCCGTCCCATTGAAACTCTGAGCTTAGGCTGTGACAGGCTGAGATTCCTCTCTAAACAAATGGAATTATATTCTGCTGCATTTCATTCAGGCTCTATTATATAAGTATATAAGTATATCATTTATATGAGAAAAGAAATCACGGCTTTATAATAGGTTAGATTTATGATCAGTGGTGAGCTCGTCTCCACTCTGAAGAATAATTCACCTAGATGAACTAGGTGGTTCTGGTAAAGGACATCAAGTCAGCTTATCCCTACTAGCCTCCTTCACTAGGAGCTACAAAGTGTGTTCGTGTTTCCCGAAATACCAGTATGAGGTTTTTGTAGCAGAAGTTTACAAAGTTTTGTAAACTGTTTTTACCATCTACGTCCTGCAGGACGATGACTACTTCAGCTTGCTGGACACTCAGCTCGTCTGGCTCTTTGGGCATGTAGGCTTTGGTGGCTTCATATTGAGGAAGTTCTGTAACATACACAATGTATTAACACAAGCACCTGTTCATTTTTTATGGCTAAAATGGCTTCAGTTTCTGCACTGATGAAGATTGAAACTAGGGTTAAAGGGAACACCATCTGTACAGGAGAAAAGGTTTATATTTCTGATTTTTAGCATGGCTAAATGACAAATGGAAGAACAATGCAGGTTTTACAGAGAACCGAATCATTTAACTTGCATCAACATTATTATGCTAAACTAAATAAAACTGAGCACCAGTTTAGTCATTTCTAATATGAGCTCACACTCACCATTTTTGTTAGGGGAACTCTCTCCTTGCTTAGACCAGCACAGAGCAGTGACCCAGCGAGCTCTGTCTAGCCTGCAAACACAGACATTCATACTCATGCTCAAACCTGAAATAATTGCACTGTTAAAATTATGCTATACCGCTGTAAATGGTGTCAGAAAAAAAATGTTAATCTCTGATACTCAACATGCTGTGAAAAGGCACAAGGTTACTGATTTTTACAAAACATAGCAGATAAAAATATCATTTGAGAAAACATGCAACTAAGTGGAATCCTGGGCTCTTTATATATAAATATATAAATTCTCTAGTTAAATAAATTCTCAACCAAATAATTAATTCTAATATAAGTTATTCCTGAATGCTACTGCAGTTACATTTATTGGGGGAGGGAGTGGATATAGGAAAAAGATTTTCCTGCTGAATCCTGACTATTAGCGTATACTGCTAGTTGCATGCACACACACAGTTGGGAGTTGATCACTTCCGTCAGCAGATGGCACTACAGACGTGTATCGACTCTTACTTGCTTTCAGCCACCAGAGCCATCTGGTCACATCGCCCCTCGCTGTTGGTCTTCATCTCCAGCCGCAGGTAGAGCTTGTCAGCCTGCTCCTCCTCAACTTCCACATTCTCCAGAGTGGCATAATCAAACACCACGTAGCTTTCTTCACTGCACACACAGATTGAGACCCATCACTAATATGTATACAAACACGTTACAAAGCTAGCCTGTGATTAATGCAATTCAGAATCATTTCATTGAGCTGCATTTAGTTGTACATAAAATAAAACCATGTTAAGTAGACATAGAGACGTTTGTCCAAAATGTAGCTAAAGAACAGTACTGTTTATTTTATAACGTGAAAAGGGTAATTTCTGTTCATTTAAAATAATTTATTGCAATAAATTTAGGGATGAATAATTGTGATTATTTGTTTACTGAGCAAAATAATCATGATTAGCATTTTAGCCATTCTTGTGCATAATCACTATGATAATGGTATTTCATTCGCTGGATTGCTTGGGTGTGACTGGTAGCTGAGGTCCTCTGATTGACAGAAACAACATATGTTTAAGAGTTATGCTGGAATGTAAGGCATGCTCTGCTAAACCATCTGTCCTATCCCTTACTGAGGGCTCTGTCTTTCTGCCTCTCTCTGTCCATGTGTGTTTGTCTCTTTTTCTGAGTCTGTCTCTGTGCCTGTCTCTATGTTCATGCCTGTCCCTTTCTGTCTGCGTTCATCTGAGCCCATCTCTTCCTGTCTGCGTCAATCCCTGTCCGAGTCCGTCTTTCCATCTGTCTCTCCTTCTGCGACTGTCTATGCCCACATCTGTCTTCCTCTATCTCCATGTATGTCTCTGACCTCCTGCCATAACGACAGTTCAAAAAAATATATATGTAAAAGGTTAACCTGCTAAAATACATTCGTGTCCATTACTGGGCAGTCTTACAACATATCTCTAAAGTGGAAAAGAAACCTTCCACATGATACATGACTGTATCATGTATCCTTCCTATCCTATCCCTCAAGCTTGAAAGCTTAAAAGACTTTAATTTTTTCTGAACACGAGTGTGAAGTTTGTTGTGTCTGTGCTGTGCATCCCACTCAAGATAATTCACTACAAACGCCTCTCCCACCCATCACAAAAAAATAAATAAATAAACAAAATCTGTGGTGCTGGGGAAATAAATGTAATCAGTGTGTATGATTGGACAGCTCTATGTAAATGTGGTGGTGGTGAAGGGTAGTGAAAGATGGGGAGACCTGCCTTTTTTTCTTGGTAACAATGAGTACATCATTGAACAGGAAGAGGTAGTAGCTCTTATGGCTGAAGGCCTTCCTTAAGATCCCGAGCTCCTCCGTGGACAGGGCCAGCTCGCCTCTCTTTAGCAGCCAGCGAGAGGATGAGACTAACGGGAATGGCTATAGCAACACAATGGAAGAGCATGTCTCAGTGAGACCATCGCAAAAATAGCTTTTAATTACAGCTACTCTCTCAATTATTAATTCACTTATTCTCAATGGTTTATACACCTACAGACCTCAGGCTGTATTTCCAAACATCACCACATTGTAGTATTTCGCTACAATCTATTTT
>CM074952.1:20594259-20608015 GCA_037577455.1 Pangasius macronema
GCAGAAACCTTAATCTTTCCAAAATCCATCTGTTTCTGGATGGTGTACATCTGCTCCGTGCGCTCCATCCTCCGGGCGCCGTCATTACAGCTCTTTACTAGCTGAAGAGCAAACAAACAAACAAATTACTCTCAAGTGCACTTTGCACTGAGTGTGGCAGTGACACCAATTACCTTTTTGTTTTACATTTACAGTATTTTTTTTTTTTACATATTTATTTCACCTTTTATTTCACCAGTCCTTCTTAGAAATATTCTTTTTAAAAGTTACTTTTCATGTTCATCTAAAGAAAGAGAGCACATACAGTCGTGGACCTGGACAGACCAAGACTTTAAATCCTTTGAGCTATTAACCATGAGCCTACTGGAGGTACGGCTTTTGAATGCAGGTTTTAGTTTGAGCAGCGAAACAGCAAACACAAGCTCAAAACACTTTGTCACACCTTACTGATGGCCTTCAGCGCCCAGCGAGCTGCATAATATTCCGTCGTCTGCTTAGTTGTCTTCTGACAGATGGTCTGCATTAATGTGGAGAGAAAGAAGAAACTTCAGTCCCACTAGGGAGTAACAGGAGTGTGCAGGCAAATTCAAATAAAAGAGAAACAGTGTGTTTGTGTGTGTTCCTCACGTCCACCAGCAGGGGCAGACGGGTGACTCTCTGCATGGGCAGAATGAGGAAGGAGATCATGGGTAATGCTCCACATTCAGGACTGCTCTCGATTTTTTTCAGCACCTCCTTAAAGGCAATATTAGATGTACTGAAACACACAAACACAGGTCGCTGATGTCCGGACAGTCCATACTACCACCTCATATTACAACTGTTACTTTTTCTCTTAGCTGTTACAAACATTATTTGTTCATACTAAAATACAGCAACAGAAAGTATAAAAATTAAAATGTTTTTTGGGAACAATGAAACTTTATATATTTTCCAAGACATCATGTCAAAGATTGGGGAGAAGTCATCCTTTTAACCCTAATGATATTATTCTAATTTCTAAATGTTAAAACGTTCCTAGGTTATGAATCCAAAAATTGTTAAAGGTAAAATCCCTGCAACTTGCATTCAGTATTCTAAGAGTTAGCCACAAGTTGTTACCCGCCCCGTCTCCAAGAGTGTGCTTACAGTAGTTTCTGCAGCGTCCTCTGCTGGAAGGTCTCATTGGAGCAATACACAATGTACGGCTCAAAGTAATTTGTAGCGTGGTCCTGGACTATGTCACTGATGTCCTTAATGACGGGATGAATTTGATGGCGCCTTTCAAGATCTTCGAAAAATCTGCAGAAAAAAATAAAAGCTTAGCAATGAGCCATTACATTTTTTTTTTAAAATGCAGATTGCACCAATTTGTTAAAACAATTTTAAAGAATTCTGGTTTGTGTGCTATTTTGCTGAAATCTTGTACTGTATGTAACAGTGGCCTTTCTCACGGTTTGCTTTCCCATTCTTCCTGCCAAGATGACAACCCAGGCTAAAAAAACAACTTCAAAAGAGTCCTCCCATTTCCCTATATAGCTTAATATGAATTACCTTGCTCTGTTCCTAAAGACATGTTTAAGCAGCTATGCATAACATAAGCTGGACCAGTGCCACAATGTTCTAACTATTTGCAGAACAGCATTATGGTATTTTTGAGTTGCTGATGCAAATGTAGATTTCTAAGTCAAAGGAAAAGTAAAAAGCACTGCAGCATGAAAGAAGACCCTCATTTTGAGAAACCTGATTCGTACAGCGATTAGGTTGCAAAACCAGTTTCACTAGCATGTCTCGACACATCTCCTCTTCAGGTGAACGTTGCAAATGTCATAATATAATAGGTTAGAAGACAAGAATCACACACTGGAAAGCTTTTGAAGAAAACAGTTTTATCCACAGCATTGTGATATAATTCTGTTTGCGTTTCCTTTCTGGCCAATTCCACATCCGTTTGCAGCATCCACATACTATTTTGAAATGTAGCACTAAATGTACCATGTATGCCAGTTTCACTAGCATGTCTCGACACATCTTCTCTTGAGGAGAACTTTCCTATATAAAATGAGTAAGGAATGTGGCTGATATCTGAATACTGCTGTTAAACTGCAGCAAGTTGTATTATGGGCTTGAATTAAATGTGTATGCATTCACTTCTAAAGCAGTTCAAAGAATACTACTGAATTAGTATTTGTACATATAAAATTCATATCTGTAATGTATTCTCAAAAAAACAAAATGAAGAGAGTATCTCTGGAGTACGTTAGGCCAAATTTAGTGAACTCGGGGTGAAGTTGAGCTACATTGTCAGATCACGTCCTTCTAGATACATTACACAAGATTTATATGCGAATGATCTGTTGAGAAAAATGGTAAACATCATCTTCGATGAGAATAGCTTAGTACAGTCGAGGCTTGAGTATTTCAGAAACTGCTGACCTCCTGGGATTAACACACACCACAGAACCTCTAGAACTTACAGAGTCAACATAATCTCTAGAACTTAAACAGAATGGTGTGAAGAACAAACAAACAAAAAAATCTAGTGGGGGCTCCCAAGTGAACATGTTGTTCAGAGATCGAGAGTTTGATTCCCAACGATGCCACAGCCATCCCATGGCTAGGAGTCTGAAAGAGCAAAATTGGCCCTGCTCTCTGGGTGGTAGGGGTCACACGCTATCTTCCCTATCAATCACAGTGACCCTAGTCAATCATGGCCTCCATGAGCTCATGCATGTCGAACAAGGAGGATAGCACTTTCCTTTAAGTGTGTTATTCCGCCCTGCAACACAGCATGAACAGCAGTTCGAAAAGATGCAGTTGGCTGGCTTCGTGTATCTCATCGGAAGCATGTGTTCAGCCTTACCACTGGTCGGTGGGAATTGGGCTAGAATGAATTGGGGGAAAAAAACAGGGGGAAATGCTAATGGGCGGACATGCCATGTTGATGAGAGAGGTCAGAGGAGAATGATCACATATTTCGAGCTGACAGGAATCCACAGTAACTCAAATAACCACTTTTCACAACATTGGTCAGCAGAAAAGCATCTCAGTATATGCAACACACCAAACCATAAGGTGGATGGGCAGAAGACAACTGAGTTCCACTCCTGCCAGACAAGAACAAGAATCTAAGGGTACAGTGAATCTGGACAGCTGAAGATTGGAATATTGTTGCCTGGTCTTCTTCAGATATTCTCTGTAAACTCCGAAGACTGTTGTGTGTGAGAATCTCAGGAGATCAGTGGTTTCTGAAATTCTCAAACCAGCCCATCTGGCACCAAGACTTACACCACAGTGAAAGTCAGTGAGAACACATTTTCCCCATTTTGATGTTTGATGTGAACAACTGAAGCTCTTGACCTGTATCTGCATTATTTTATGCATTGTGCTACTGCCACTTGAACAATCAGGTGTACAGCTATTCCTAATAAAGTGGACAGTGTGTGTTTACTGTGTACAAGTCACAAAATATGGATGATACTGGGCCTGAAAATGTGTATAATTGCATTTCAAATGGTGTCTTCAAAATAACACATTGGTGTGGACATTGAGGAGCTGTATTTCCAGTGTTGTACCTCTTGCTGATGTCATGGACTGTGGCGATATTAGAGAATAGGTGATGGTGTTCTGTTGCCGTCATAGTCTTCCTCAAAGACTCGCTGTTTTTGAAATGATGCACCAGGATGCCCAAGCTGTGCAGGTAGGAGTACTCGGATGTCATAATCTCAAAAATGACCTACATGAATGCACAGAAAAAAGGTTGGTTGGAAAGACTGAGACAGAAATGAGCACAATTGCACAGACAGTAATGCTGATATTAATAACACTTTAAAATGACTTCTTTTTTAAATACTCTTTGTATTGGTTTATGGTCTCCTGGCTGTGTTGGTTATTCCTCTGAATTCAGGAATTTTCTGTGTCTGCAGAGTTCTGGACACATTTTAGGTCTGGATCTCAACTTTGGAATATTTAAACATGATTATTTTACTTTTACTCCACTGCCCTTAATGGAATTGTATGTTACAGTTGCTATTAAATGTATTACTATACTCTATGTTAGTTCTTTATGGATAGAAAACGTTGAAAGTTCGAATGTATGGCGCACAGTCAAAATTGAGCGTAATGTTCCACATATCTGTAGATAGATATATGTAGATAAACGACCTTTAAAAAGCTATTTGGCATACAAGGTAAACCACATGTGTACAAAATATATGACAACATTACAAGCACCTGACCTCATACATAATCCTGTGTGACAGGAAATAGTCAAGAATAGGATAGCAGGGTGTGGCCATGCTGTGAGTACAAGGTGGACCTTGATATTTACACAGCAGTGAGCCTCCACTCTGAAACCAGATACTTAATTGCCACAAACCAAGCCAACATTTAGCCTTATCACATGTGAAAGTCTTTGCTATTCTGTCAGTTCAGTAAGAAAGAACATAAAAATGTTTCCTTGGCTTTGATCATTTTAATGCATTACTAACAACAACAAAAATATTCTAACGGCGAACAAAAATAAAAATCTTGGTTAAAATCTATACGATCGTAGGTTTTGTTTTCTCACAGAAATACAACCTAGCATTAATTCTGATGATTATTTTTTAATTTTTTTTTTATTTTTAGGGTGTAGCTACATGCCTATGAAAGGTTTGACCTCATGAGGTCCAGGTCACCTTTAACAGGTCTTCTATTCAAGGTCAGAAAATGGCCACACTTAGCTTCCTGTGCATTTCACAATGCCTTGAATGTTATAAAAAGCAAAACAGAAAGCTGTAGAAAGAATAAAGGCAGGCTGGTCATGTGTTAGTCACTGTGTCCCAACATCTGACAATCACTCAGCAATACAAATTACTGTTAAATCTGAGCCATCAAGTAGCAGTATGAAGTATGAACAGAGACTGAAGGACTGCAGGATAACCCTTTGCTCATATTCGTGGCTGGGTTTGTGTTCTGTATTCCTGTCCTGTCCTTTTTAAGCACTTTTTCTTTATCACGGTAGAAGTAAGACTATTTGGAGGACAACAGCTTAGAGACATCAGTGACTCTGGTTGAAAGAAGACGTTATAAATTATATAATCATAGAATAATTGTCTGTTTTCACAGTCTTACAGGTACAATTTTTTCTAATATAGTTAGCAAACGTCTCCCTATTATTCAAACTACAAAGATCTTTTTACACCATTTACCTCTTGCCGCTTACGCTCCTCAGGTGAAATGCTCTCCAGAATGCCCATCTCCTTCACCTGTGAATTCCAAATGAGACAAAAAAAAGATAAGAACCATAAACCTGTAAGAAATTACAAGTGATACACCAATAAATTTCATATCCATTAAACTAGGGTCAGGATTCAACTGACCGCCCAAGATCTACAAAGTGAAAATAGCTTCATCCAGATCAGGAAGTTTGAGAACTTTTGTGTAATTACCATGGAGGTTATAACAGTTAAATAGATGAGTGCTGAAACATCTTCAGGACTATAACACAAGTCCAGGCTGTTATAGGCTCTGCTTTAAGCTGACGTGATAATCAACCATATGAGCCATAGGTCTATGACCTCCATTACTCTGCTTTTACATTCTTCTTTCACTCACTCATTCTTGCACTCCTGCTCCTATCTACTCCTTACCTGAGGAAGTTGGCTCCAGGTCATGTATGCTGCCTTGTAGTTTTTCACAACAATGCCCTGGTCCTCCTCTGGCATCTGGCTGAAGTCATCATCATCAGGCCCCAGGTTGTTGGACTGGAGACCTCTTTCCTTAATCTCCTGGTATAACCGTGGATCTGTGGCAAGACGGCAGTGATTGTGGATCATGTTATCTCCACTTGTGTATACCTACTAGTGCTACTGAAGAAGGAAGAATGTTAATGACCAAATTATTTATATATAATTTGTAATATATATACATATATATTACAAAGGCTTAGCTCTAGCTTCAAAGATGAAATGACATTACACATGTTGCTCTACATTTAGAAAAGACACATTTGGTAGTTTTTGGGTCCTTAAACCATCCACAAGAAATTTCTTGGTATCCATGAACACATTCCCCCATCTAATGAACAGCAGACTGCAATGAATGTCAAAATCACAACCACTCCTGCAATATGTTTCGTCTCATACCATCCTTAAAGGATCCACCATGCTTCTGGTTCCTCCTTCTACCCAAGGTTCTCTGAGAGGGAGGGAAAGAGAGAGAGAGAGAGAGAAAGAAAGAAATAGAAGGCAAACAAAAATGGGGTGAAACGTGATCTTATTCCTCTGGAATGTAAGGAGCTTCTTGGTGTGACAACTCATGGGAGATTACAATAACATCTGCCACATGTTTGCATGACCAATCATTAAAATGTACTTAAAATAGGGATGCACAACAAATACATATTGTATCTTACATGCCAAGATTTATTTCATTCAGCAGTCCAGCTGCTGCAGCAAAATCAAACATTCCTTGCTCTAACTCAGCCAGTCACAGACAGAGCACTAAGCCGGATCACAAACTTTCCACAACACGCTGATTACTCCCATGTGTTTTCAGTGACTCTTTTGAATCATTGTTCAGTGAATCGCCACATCTATTCTGAAGGATGACAGGAATCAATCGGTCATGGTTCAATTAAATTGAAATATAGTAACTGTAACCAAAAAAAAAACAAAAAAAAAAACAAGCACAATGCAGATGCCATCAGCGGTCTGCATGTCACCAGATGATATTTTCTCTGCTTAATCTCATTTTAATTCACTCGAACACTTATTTGCCTGTACACCTGCCATCAGGACAATCCAAAAGCATATACTGAGGTTTTGTGTGCCCATTTCAATGAATAGAGTTTATACTGCTAATAATGAAGATAAAAAAGAGAGATATACTCACTGAGCACTTTAGCAGAAACACCTGTGCATCTACCCATTCATGCAATTATCTAATCAGCCAAACGTATGGCAGATAATATCACTGCAATGCATAAAATCATGCAGATACGGGTCAGCAGCTTCAGGTAAAGTTCACATCAACCATCAGAATGGGGAACGGTGGTCAACGGAAAATGGCCAGGCTGGATCAAGCTGACAGAAAGGCTACAGTAACTTAGATATCCACTCTGTACAATTGTGGTGAGCATCTCAGAATGCACAACACCTCAAACCTTGGGCTGCAACAGGAGAAGACCACATCGGGTTCCGCTTCTGTCAGCCAAGAACAAAGCTGAGGCTGCAGTGGGCACAGGCTCACCAAAAATGGACAGCTAAAGACTGGAAAAACATAGCTTGGTCTGATGAATCTCAATTTCTGCTGAGGCACACAGATGGTCAGAATTTGGCACCAACAGCATGAATCCATGGACCCAACCAGCCTTGTGTCAAAGATTCAGGCTGGTGGAGGTGGTATAATGGTGTGGGGAATATTCTCTTGACACACATTGGACCAGTTACTACCAGTTAATCATCGACTGAATGCCACAGCCTATTTGAGCACTGTTGCTGACCGTGTGCATCCCTTCACAATTTACCCATCTTACTATCGCTACTTCGAGCATGAAAATCCACCATGTCATAAAGCAAAAGTCATCTCAAACTGGTTTCATGAATATGGCAATGAGTTCAATGTTCTTCAGTGGCTATCCCTGTCTCCAGATCCGAATCCAATAGAATGAATTTGAGAAGAATTTGGGATGAGGGAGAACAGGAGATTCACAGCATGAAAGTGCACCTAAGAAACTTCAGGAATTCTGGACCAGAATCTCAAAGGAATGATTCCAAAATCTTATGAAATCCATGCCACGAAGAATTGGGGCTGTTTTGAGAGCAAAGGGAGGCGTTTCTCAATATTAGATTTGAGATTTGATACGGGCTTTTTTTTTTAAACAGCATCTATACCAATGCCTTTAAACACAAGCACTTGCCATTAAGCCCCCAAAACATTAGAGACAGAAAATGCAGATGGAATAAGGGCACTTGCTGTCAAATGCAATACAATGTCAAATAAAAGCAAGACAAAATCTATTAATGAAAGAATGTTAATATGATATATTAATAAGAAGCATTGAAATTAACATCTAATACGTCCTTGAGATAAGCAATGTTTATAATTAATATGCTGTCTCCTCCAAACACCTCCATTTGTGAAAAAAAAACCTGAATGTGGATTTTAAAGGGATGTAGCCAATTTAATATTCGCTTCAAATGATATTAAGAGTATTTATAGTCCAAAATCTAAACTTCACTGTTACATATTGTGGGAATATCTAAAAATTATACAGCAGTATTGCTCCTCACTTCAGCTGATATCGCACAAGAAAAATTGACTCGAGGTCAAAATTGAGAGTAACTAAGACACACCTCTGTTTCAGGCAAACTTCACCCTACATGCGTAAGTCACGTGTAACTTCTGAATACCGCTTCTATCTGTAGTTATGTCTGATGTCTGAATACCGATGTGTGCAATTTTGGTATTAAATCTTCACTACACACATGTAACTCAACTCTGAATACGGCCTTAGATGTTCAACAACATTATATGAAAACCAAGAAGTCATAGTTTGGCTCACTTTGCGTCCAGGGCTGGGAACTGGTTTCGGGCTAGGAGTTTTCTCCTTCTCCTCACTAACAGGCTGCAGCAGGTCCTGTTTCCAGATCACATCTGCATCAAGACTGGTGACAGCAGCTCGGTACGACTTGTTCCTGCGGTTCCTGCGTAAGCCACCATCATCACTGTCATAGTCCTCCCAGGAGAAATCAGGGTCATGAGAGAGGCGCTGGATGTTCTTTTGGGCCTCACGGGCTACAGGCAGCGTGACCACCGTGGTGTGGTGGCGGTTCTTTGGTCGACTGGTAACAGCCAGGTTTTTGGGGATGAGCTGCTGGGTTCCACGTTTCCGAGCCGCTTCGCTCTCGGTGCTGAGGATTACAGGAGTCCGTGGAGGCTGCCCAGGCACAGTGAGGTCTCTGCTTGAAGATGAACAATCAGCCTGGCAATCCAGATTAAGCTGGGAGGACAGCATGCTGTCCAGAAGGAGAGGAGACTGGTCCCCCATGGATGTCTGGGATTGTCGGTGTGACATGGCGGACCCGTTTTACTTTGAAAAGGAAGCGCTGAAGGGTTTTGGTCGCAATGGTTTCATTGGCTCAGAGCTCTCAGGGCACCACTGTCATAACCTGTTGTAAAAGAGATGGGTAGGGTGGGATTGGTTGTGGTCAACTAGACTTATAATTCAGAACTCAATCAAACCTGTTTAGAAGCAGGATCTGTCAGATGTTTTACTCATCTGCATTACACTGATACTGCATTAAGTAAAAATCTTAATTAGCTTGACAATACATGAAGATAAAGGATATCACAAAGAACGAAACAGAAACTCCACCCTTCAGGAGAATCCCCAAGCATTTGAAGCTCCTGAAGTCTGGAGCCAAGTCTATGTGCTGTTTTCTTGAAAGGATTTAATTCATTATTTCTATGATTATTTCAAACAAAGCAGATGAGACTTTCAGAAACAGTTCCTAAACAGGTCTGACTGAGTTCTGAATTGAAATCCAGTTAACAAAGCAACATAACAAATAAACCACACCAAAGTCTACTAAATACAATATAAGCCTAAAAAACAAAACAAAAACAAAATAAACTGGATGTTCAAAGCTGAACTCAAACACTGCTGTTGGGGTTAAACCAACACTAAGTTAAAGATTTATTAGCAAGAAAAACAAAACTTAATGTGGATTTTAAAGGGATGTTGCTATTAGTTAATAATGTCATATTTTATATTAGCGTCAGATGGTATTAAGAGTATTTATAGCCCAAAACATGAATTTCAGTGTGACATATTGTGGGATTATCTAAACATTAGACAGCAGTACTGCGCATGTAGTGTCAAAAATGAAATATATTGGAAATTCAAACACTGCTGTTGGGATTAAACCGACACTAAGCCACAGATTTATTCCTAAGTATATATTAACCACCCAGAGTGAAAGAATGTTCCGGGTTGTCTGACAAACTGAATCAAGTGTGCATAAGCAAGAAAATCAAACATGGCCACTACAATATAATCCTGTGCACTCACTTTAGAATCAGGCTGTCCTGTTAAACAGTCTCATGTAGAAAGAAGTACATCAGTTTGGACAGATTTAAAGACAGGAGTGCCTGCATCTCTCCATCTATTCTCAAGTTCAAGTCAAATAACTGTACTTATTGCTATATGCTATTATTCTATTATCTGTTATAGGTATTGCCTGCGTTCAGCTGGTGATTCATGAGTCACTGTGGATATTTAAGCGACTTGTTTTGATACAGTAATAGTGCTCTGTAACTGAAAATACACACCCAGATAAACTCCTGTCCCGACTCAGACTATGTAGAAATGTAGATTATGTCCTCCAACCATTCTCCAATTCATCAACACGCGCTACACACTAATCAGTACAATGATATTTAGATTAGGCGTAAAAAACTAACCATTAATATGCGAACAGAAGTAAAGTAAGTCTGTAGAAATAGAAATATGTCTTCGGTAGCAGGAGTAAATTCTAACAAAAGGCTTAACCTAGCCTGAACAAAATAAAGTGACGTGATAAAAACCGCAATAAAAGCATTGAGAAACTTTTATTCCCTTGGAGCATAAAGGCTGTGATATGAGCACCAAACATTTCCTCAGGTACAGAGTCACTTTCAGCACAAACAACCAAAAAACCCACCCACAAACGTCTTCAGAGCATTCTCAAGATTTGAGACTCTGAAAATATTCGACATTATTTCGCCATTTAAGCTAAAGTTAATGAGAATTTGCTATATATATAAAAAGCAAACAAATAAACAAACAAACAAACAAAAAAACTTACCTGCATAGCCGAACACTTCAGCAAACTGCGAGCTTTCCGGATGTACGAATACAGGTGTGAAAGCCACGCCCACTACTCCGTGCTTGAGTACAGGATGTTTCTCATAAGCGTCACTAGCCTAGAATTAAACACGTTCTTTAACAAACTGACTTTATACGGCTTTATCTGGCTTAAAATGCCATTATTTAAATGGACTTACTTTTCCAACCTTGTGACATTTTGTCTCTTTCTTTGTACCGAAGTATTTAAAGGTCATTAGTATAATTATTACCACGCTTTATGGCTGGATAATTGTACATCATATAGCGCCATCTGCTGGTCAAATATAGATATTACCAACGCTCATATACTGTGGTGTGTGTGTGTGTGTGTGTGTGTGTGTGTGTGTGTGAGTGTATATGGCCAGAAACCAGTACATAGCCTACTCCCTTGGGTTCTGGCCTGAAAAATGAAGAAAAAAAACTTTTCTATGTTTTAGAGTTTATCTACGTTAATTCTTTAATTTTTTTTCATTGTCAATAACCACTTTATCCTTGTCTGGGTCAAGTTGGATCTGGAACACCGGGTGTGAGGTGAGAATACACCCTTGTTGGGATGGCAATCCGTCGCAGGACTCCATGGGCACACACAAATGCATAGCCAACACACAGACCATAGTCAATCTGGCATGCTTCTCAGACGTGGGAGGAAACTGCATGTGAACCCATGTGAACCCGCTGTGTTCAACCCATGTGAACACAGGGAGAACATGTATAATAATTCCACACAGACAGTAACCGGGGCTCAGGATCGAACCAGGGATTCTGTGAGGTGGCAACACTGACCACTGCACTACCATGCCACGTATCTACAAAACAAAATACTTCCATAACTAAAAATATACAATCTGATTATTACATACCTTTTCAAAGCAGTAGATTTTTATTCATTCAAAGCCAGCACCACGAATTCCAAGAAATCAGTTGTTTTTTATTTTGCTACATTTGCCTGACTGACAATGATGGTTTACAGTAATAAATCAATGCAAGCAAAGGATGAGGAAGAAAAACTGGACCTTCATGCAGCAACCAAAGGGCAGCAGAGTTTTTTCCTCAGTATAACTATGTACATTATTCATAAATAGAAAATCTTCTAATGGCAATTGCTTTTGTGTATAGCTTTGTTTTTAAACATCGATATGGCATCAAATGAAATTAAACCAAATATTGCATGCATTGCACATATTTGAATGAGAATGACAATATTTCTTTACACTTGCAAAAAATGTACACTCTAAATACATCACGTTTATCTATCACACATTTTGTGACACAGAACAGACACCACATATATACACAGACATTCAGAAAGACACGTCCGGCACTTTTCCAAGGTCCAGGTACCCTATGTGTACTGTTATGAGAAGATGTAGTGAGGGAAAAGTGTGCTGATAAAAATGGATGTACACCCTCAACATAATCATCCAGGTCAGTCACAAGACCAAAAATGAATGTGCAGTAGCAATAGAATAAAATATAAACTCATCCATATAATCTGCCCATGTGTTCAAACAAACAAGCACAAATATTTTCCCCCTAGAGTAAACTCTGTGGTTTGTAAATCGTAGTAAAGAATATCAGTGATTTTTGGACAGAATGTGTGTCATGTATTACACAGTACAATATTAAAGACAGCGGCATCTTCCATGTTCTGGTCTTTATGGAAATACAAATATGCATCTTATGGTTACTTTTATTATCATAGACAGGTGTGGGCAATTTCACATTTTTCATGACAATCCTATTAATCAATGGGTTGATTGCTAAATATACAAACTAAAACTCATGCACAAAAGTCCAGGTTATTGTCAATTAATATATCTTTGTCTCATATGCCAAAAGTAGTTGTTAAATTATTTCAGTGTACTTATATGTAGTTCAATGTCAGCATCTGTTTAGCTAGTATGCTATATCCAAATTTCCTTTAGAATGATTGGCTGGTTAAAAAATTCAAATGCTTGTACAGAATAATTGCTAGAAAACATGAAAATACTTTGAAGATTATTAAATATGGAAATGTGAGGAAATTAGTTGCATTGATATGATGTATGTATTTGTAATATTATTGCTGGCATGTTGACAATGTTTTTTTTTTTTTTTAATAAATCTACAGGTGCACAAATAGAGGACCGCTTATGAATTATAGGTTTGATAATCACACATAATTCGTATCACAATGTACTATGGATTCGTTAACAGTCCTGAACAGTACAAATCTGCAGCTGGTTGAATTCAAACAGCCATGCTCTGTGCTGAGCCACTCAGTATGCGGAACGGACCTGGTGGACTGTGGGTAATGCGGTGTCCTACAGGTGATGGAAGCAGAATGGGGACAAACTACTGTTTGGCTATGTCGCCTTTCCTTAAAATGACCTGCCGCTGCCACGGAGCCAGCTTAGTCTCATCATAGCCTAATGTACGCAGCCGTTCCAGCTCCATCTTCTCTTCGTTCTCCTTTTCCATCCTCAACCGCTCTTCTTCTTTCCTGCCATGTCAAAAGAAATCACAGAGAAGCGAGAATATATATATGTATATAGACACACACACACACACACACACACACACACATATATATATGTATATATGATGACAATGACAGAGTTTTTGGGATTTTGCCTTTATACACCACCACAATGAATTTGAAATAAAACAATCAAGATGTGATCGAAGTGTAGACTTTCAGCTTTATTTTAATATGCCACAAGAATATGGCATTTACCATTTAGGAATTACAGCCATTTTCAAAAAAATACCTCCATTTTCAGGGGCTCAAAGGTATTTGGACAAAGTGGCATAATTGTAAATATAACCATAATTTTAATACTCGGAGGAAAATCCTTTGTAGTCAATGACTGCCTGAAGTCTGGAGCCCATGTTCTCAAAACTCAAATTCTGAGTTTCCTCCCT
>CM074952.1:20608115-20648891 GCA_037577455.1 Pangasius macronema
TCCTAAATGGTAAATGCCATATTTTTGTGTAACCTCTTAAAATAAAGCTGAAAGTCTACACTTCGATCACATCTTGACTGTTTTATTTCAACTCCAGTGTGGTGAAGTATAAAGGCAAAATCAAAAAAACTCTGTCATTGTCCAAATACTTCTGGACCTGACTATATATACATGTACTATCAAAAGATCAAAAGATGAATATGAGACAATAGATCAGAATTTCAGCTTTCACTTCCTGATATTTACATCTAGCTAGACGAGTACTAGGGTTTTTCGTACTCGAGTAGGGTAGAAAGAGATGTGAAACAGGAAAGGTAGTGAAACCATCTGGTTAATCTTGGTTCCACAACTTTTGTTGCTCATCTCTGTATTTCTTTGTGAATTCCAATCTGGCCTTACAATTCTTACTGCTGATGGGTGGTTTTCATCTTGTGGTATGGCTTCTATATTTCTACTTCCGATGTCTTCTTTAAATGGTGGACTGTGCTACCTTCACTCCTGCCCTGTAGAGGTCGTTGGTGATGTTATCATGTTACCATGTTTTTTCTTCACAGCTCTCACAATGTTTCTGTTATCAACTGTTGTTGTTTTCCTTGGCTGACCTGATTGATATCTGGTTGTTAGTAAACCAGTGGTTTCTTTCCTTTTCAGGAAATTCCAAATTGTTGTATGCTTGTGCGATGGCTCTGATCAATTTTTGCTTGCATTTCTCCCATAGACAGCTCTCTGGTCTTCATATTGGTTTATCCTTTTTAACAAATGGTGTCTTCACAGGTGAAACCCAGGGCTCAAACCAAAAGTAGAGATTCAGAACTATTAATTGCTTAAACAATCAATCTGGGCAACAAGAAATACCTGTCAGTCACATAATATTTTCGTTCACTTGAAAAATGGGTGCAATCAAACAACAAGATATCAGTAAATATCAGGCCTTGCTGTTCAAATACTGTATCAATACCCTTCAAAGACAGAGAGAGAGAGAGAGAGTGAGAGAGAGATAAAGATATGTAGGTAGATAGATATTGGTGATAGATACAGATGGATATTGATTAAATTATAATTATGCCAAGAAATGAATGCCAATAAAGTAAAGTACTAGCACATTTATCATTCCTCCATCGTGTTAATATCTTACCTTTTCTGCTCCCTGCCCATCAAGGTGGTACATAAGAGACATTAAAAAATGAGACATTAATAAATAACAGTGAATATGCTAACTTAATTGAAAAAACATTACACATAGATACTTCAAGACATTCACAGGCATTTACAAGCAGTGTAACAACTAGTCTGTACAACTTCAGTTGTGTGAAAAAGTTTGGGCACTCCTGGCCAAATTACTTGTTTTATTAATTTTTGAAGTAAAAAGAAGTAAATAGAACTTCTGCAGCAAATTATTTTGAAAAGAAGTGCAGAGCAAATCTAGTTCTGATATTCCTAGGCCATCTTGCATGTTTAAGATCTACTCATATTTTCAATATAGAGACTGGAAAGGTGTCCACACGTTTGCACAAACCACAATTTCTATTTTTTAAGTTAATCAAATATAAAGTAAATGTATAGAAAAAAACATTTAAAAAAATAGTGTGCTGCATAGGTTGTGTTTGCTTCTTTTGACTTCAAAAATCAATAAAATATTTCATTTTGTAACTTGTCTATTGAGAAAACAGAAACAGAACATCATGGTGAAGTCTGTGACAAATGTAGAGGTTTATCATAGACTACAGATGAGTCTAGCATCTTTTTTACTTATCCATTTGTGAGTTCATATGAATTAGCTTTATACTTAATTTCTTTGATATTATCATTTAGTGTAGTAGCTAATATTTTTGTTTTTAAATGAATGCTGGTCATGAAAGAATTGCACAATGCAACTGCTTTTACTCACTTCTCTTCATCCAGTTTTTTCTTCATGATGTCTCTTCTCCAAGCAGGCATGGATGCAAGCCGGGCCTCCTCCTCCTCAACCTATCAGAAAGAGACCAAACAGTGTGGTCAGTGAGCTGACTGAAACATCACTTCAATTTATTTACACTGCTACAAGTCACAGGAGGTTTAGGAAAAGATAAATACACCAGTGTTAACTGTACAGCATTAAAAAGTGGTGTGCTGCAAGTGCCTAATTTGCATGATAAAGATTTTAGTTTTCCTGATTAGAATAGATCTAGATTAATGCAAAAAAATTTAGAGTATTTAAAATAAGATAATTTAAACAAAAATGATAAAATATACGTTGTTCAAAAAAATTTTAAGTGCCAGTGTAAACCCAGCAGGTCTGCTACATATAATTGAAACCAACCTGCAAAACATCTAAGATGTCCCCTAAAGTAAGATAATTTAAATGCAGGTTAAAAACATTCTTACCATTAAAAAAAAAAAAAAAATTTCAAAACGACGTGAAATAAAAGACGTGCTGTAAAAAATGTAGACTGGAAAAAAAAATAATTTAAAAAATAGACTTATAAATATCATTTTATTTCTTCACTTTATTTTATGCATCACTTATATTTTATTATCTTTTCTGCTTATGTAAAGCACTTATTAAGTATTACCTACGTGTATAAAATGCACTACACATATAAACTTGCCTTAATTATTTGTAAACCTTCAACAAATTTATACATAGGCCTCAAGATTCCCCAAAGGAAATCATGAGGGAAAACTGGAGGAGGAGGATCTGAAACCAAATTCCACTACAATCTACAGTTCAGGTCTACAGTTCTGTCTTCACACAGAATGAAATATTATCTCCTGCAGACTTACACATTGTAACAAGAGGCCAGAGCAGGAGGTGGCCATTCTGAGCTTCTCGTCTTCTCTTTAAAGTGGATCAATTACTCTAAATCTGCTCCAGTGAAGCAATTTCGCTGGCAAAGGCTCCAGCATCTAGGTAATCTAATCTACAACTTAATATTTAAATACTCCCCTGGGAATTATAACTGAAGAAAAAAAAAAAAACACCAAAAGAGAACAAACGGATTAAGACTTAAAACAAGTTAAGTTTCATAAGTTTACGTTGATGTCTCAACACTGAAGCTTTGGATATGATTGATGTTTTGTCACTGTTTTCCTAATGGTGTTTTGAAACAGTTCCGGGGCTCTGCATGTACACCTGACTCAGATCATTAGCACATATAAAACCAAAACATACTGTGCTTCGGATGCCAACTAGGAGCTAATTTTTTTAAATCCAGTTAGGCCCCAGGATCCCTCTAGAGCAGTGCTTCTCACATGTTTTGTAGCCAGTGACCCTTTCAACAATGTCCAATTCACAATTTCAACATTCTATTCCTGTTTACAGGTTGGTATCTGGTGTAACCCAAACTCGACTGAACCCACGAACCAGGGGATTTATCTTATTTAAACACACAAGTAATTTCCACCACCTGTGGTCCCTATACCTATTTCTAAAAGCACTGCTCTAGAGGAACCCTTAAAGTAGGCGTCATCAATCTTATCCACAAATGGCCAGTGTAGTGTGTAGGAGCCTCACCTATTAATTGATTAAAGGCAAAAAATCAACTAATTAAACACGTGGAATCAGGCATGGCTTCTCATTGGTTGGAATGAAAATGAGGGAAAAAAATGACTGGAAAATGTTCAAGGTAGAACTCTTTTTTGGAAGCTAAGAATGCTTAATTATCCACTTATCCAGACTGACATCACTGGCCAATTAAAGTAATGTTGACTGGGATAACCTTTTCTATATTTTACATTTTTCTACAGGTTATTTAATATACTTCCAGTGCATATATTCACTTTACATAATGTGTTTAGAAAACTGAAAATGAACATTTTCGGTAACAACGTTTCGGTGACAACCGTTAATGTCAAAGCTCTACACTACAGTAACAAGTAGTTCGGTTTTTGCATTGTGGTTCAGTTTTGGCCTTTACAAATTGTCTTCAATTATTGAAGGTTCCTGAGGGTCCATCTGATGGACTCAAAATTTCAAAATCCTATATAAATTTTGAATTTGATTCAGATTCAGGTCCAGATTTAATGGAGATTGGCTAGGCAATACAAGGCCTTCTTGAATTATTTTGGCTGTATATTCGGGTTTGTTGTCTTTTTGAAAATTCTACCTTCTTCCCAGATTCAGTTTCTTGGACAATCAGATAAAATTCTCTTCTAATATGCCCCAGTACATGGTTCCCCTTGATTACATGTAATGCCACAGAAACATTTGCAGAAAAGCAGCCCCATATTATGATGCTCCCACGTCCATGCTTCACTGTAGATAATATATTCTTGGAATCATTCATACAACCCTTCTTTCTACAAACATAACATTGTCAAAGAGTTTGATTTTTGTCTCTTCTGACCAGAGTATATTGTTCCAAAATAATTCTGATTTGTCTAAATGCTTTTAGATGTGCATCACTGTGCTTCTTTTCAGCAGAAGAGTTTTGCATGGGGTATAGGAATGGAGACGACTGCGGTGCACTTCATTGTTATTGTTCTCTGTGTAACTGTTGTTCCTGCTGCTTTCAGGTCTTCCTGCAACTCTTTTCAAGTGACCTTCATTATCATTAGTCTGAGCACACTTGAAATTGTACGTGCTGTCCCTGTAGGGGGATGGTTATTGTGGTTCCATGAACTTTTCACCTGCATATTAAATAACCAATTTTACTGACAATGATGTTTTTTTTTTGTTTGTTTTTTTTTTTTGCTATGGCTCTGTAGCTTTTTCTACTGAAGTGTTATTTAATAATGTTGTCCCTGAGAACTTTAGGAAGCTCCTTCATCATGATTGCTACTTACTCATCCTAACCAATGGCAAGTCTTTTGTCTGTTATAATGACACCAGGTGCAACTTGAACAAGAATATATATGCAGCATTAATATCTAGGACTTGATTTATGTTTATGTAACCTTTACATATATATTTTTTAATATAGTGTCTTTGTTTATGCTTATGAATACCTAATTTTTGTTCACTTTTTTGTTCACAGTTAAGTCAACAGCATGTAAAAGCATTTAAATTTAAAGTGGATAAATGCACTGGTAGTATTTTATATAACAAAACCAAATGTGTATTTCTCCTCACTGTATGTATGGGAGCATAAGCATCTAAAAATTAAATTACAGGAAAAGGCACATTAGCAAGAAATACACCTTATATGTTTTATTGATGTGGAACCAAAAAACAGAAACACTTCAGACACAGATTAACTTAAATCAAAATTAACACCAAAACATCATTAACATCCAAAATTACCACCAATAAACACTTGAATGATATAATCATTGTATCTTGAGTTTAAAACATCCAATAATTTTATGATTTAGCTGAGTTCGCCTGCATAGCAAAAACAATTACATTAGAAAACAAGCTAATTAAAGGGCATATATTTTAACTGTAAGAATTATGAAATACAGGCAATCTTCAAACAAAAATATTTTTTAGAATTATGTGATTGGGCCCTTAAATAATCCTAAATACACAGCAGGAACACTGCGCACGAAGTGAGAACATACCATGAATGGCGTACCAGTTCAGCCACTGAGAACCAAGAACCATGGATTTCACTATTTGGTTATATTTCATGTCATAACCCCAGTATAAACATTGTGTTTATAGAAGAGGGTTGTGTCCTTAATTTCTCATTGGCTAAGCTCATATAAAAATTAAATAAAAAAAATGATAGTACTAAGGAGGGCCAAGAAAGAGAAGCCAAAAGAATTACGTTTATCTCAGATGCAAATTCAGTTAACCAATTTATGTTTATGGATGAAATAACTACCAAAATTTGGAAGATCCAAACACAATATGCTTTTAGGAATGCAGATTACACCAAACTACTACACATCAGGCCTTTTATATGGGCTGAATCTGGCCTATTTTGCTTCTTCTGTCTCTGGCTTAATTAGTAGTAATGTTACATCTATGCCTAAAACCTGGAAATGGTAAAAATGTTATGTTTATCTGTGCAACTGTGAATTATCCTCTTTTAAAAGGCAAAAAGATCAGCAAAAACCATTCCATCTAGATGGAACCAACAAAAATTATTCACTATACCAGCTGCTAGAGCATGGGTTATATAATAATAATACTATATAAGAAAGGTATTGGTCATTTGTTATCAATATATTGTGGCTTGGCCTGCATATCCAACATAATTTTTCTGTTTGGTCCACTTGGTCTATTTGGTCTATTGACGCTGAATTGCCTTGCACTAGACCATGGGTAGATAGCAATTGTTATAATTGTATTCTCTTGTAATACAATAAAAAGCATCGACCATGGCCAACCACCATCCAAGACTACAATTTGGCCAAGAATCACAAAACCATAGTTCTTTACATCCATATATCCATATATTCCATAAATTCCATACAAGTCTTTGAATGAGGACCTTCTACACTTGCTCTTTCTTTTTCCAACATTGTGCATTTAACATGGCCCTTTCCATATGGAGATCAGATTAAAATTGGAGTCCCAATTTAAAAAAAAATGTTCTGATCTCCATCAAATAACCTTACATTACATTTAGGTGGACACTAAATTTGCAGTGTTCAGCAGTGACCTGCGTTAGATCATTATTCAGTCAAGGAGAGAGTCTCAGATTCTTTTTCTCTAACCAACTCTCTCACATGTCTGGATAGACCTTCTGTCCCATAACGAGCTTCATCTGAAGACTTCCTTTAAATTTCTAATTTTGATCAAATAATCGCCATCACTTTTCAGATATCAAACAATTCTGCTTCCTTCTCCTTCCAGAAGGCAAAACTTCGCTCAATGTATCTGATTATATCCTCGTTGCTAAACTCTTTAAGATCATAAATAAGCTTTATCGAGTCCTCATTCAGCTCTTCATTATTTTTTGCTGGAATCTGTTTCTCAGCATGACCGTTGAAGGTTTCAGACAGAGGTTTTTCAACAGTCACTTGTGTGGTTGTCTGGTTCTCTGGCTGTTCTACATTAGGTATGTCTGCATTTTGATCATGGTCCAGAATGGCAGACTCATCAATCTGCTCTGAAGAGTTCACTTCACTTTTTGAAATACTGTCTGCTGCGTCCTGTATAGGCTCCTGATTGGAAGCTTGTACTTTGTCAGATGCAGGTGATTGTACTGAACTTTGCTCAGTCTTTTCAAGAGACTCTTGTTCTGGTGTTGTCTCGGGTACAAGTCCTGAGTCCAAGATCTCCTGAATTCTTTTTGGTGAGTCAATCTGAGTTGTTTCCAACAGCCCTCCCCCCTCTGTAGTGTCACCAAAGTATTTCAGCTTGATGTCCTCAAAGCCATCTGACCAATCACAATTCCCTCTCTCAATGCTTTCCATCACTTCACGGTGGAACTCACGGATCAGTTCCCAAGGATGGCTGCCAATTCGATCAAACATCTCATAGCACAGCAAGTGTCGGAACTTCCGCTCACTGCGAGGCATGTTCATCTCAAGCAGTTGGAAGTAACCAAGCATGAAAAGATCAAGGGTCAGGTTATCATAATGAACTGGAGCCCCATTTATATGAGGGAGAAAATGCTCGGGCCAGTAGATCATTTGAGCACGACTGAGCCGACGGATCTGACGTGAGGGTACCTGGCTCATAATGGTCCTCCAGTGGCCAAGCAGGTTCCCTACTACCTGCCTCTGTTTCATGAAGTGCAGGAGCTGGTCATCCTCACTCCCATCCAAGTCAAACTGGTTATTATTATCCTGGGAGTGATAGCCATCTATCTCGACTCCTTGACTTCTTCTTCTCCCTGTGTACTTGGGTCTGTAAGACTCAGTCATAGTGTACTTTCTCCAGTGCTCCAGAAACAAGAACACAATCCTTTCCTTTCGCATCTCAATAGACTCCTGAACATAGCTCAGGTCTGTCTGCACCTCGAGGCTGCGTGTGAGATGGTTTCCATTTAGTGCAGCGTCACTGGATAAAGGTTGTGTTAGGTTATCCATGCCTGACTGGGAGACACCATTAGGTCCATTGTATGTCAAAGGTGCATATGATGGAATTATAACCGGCTCATCTACTAATGGCAATCTTGGCTCTTGATCTGGTGGTAGACCATTAGAGTTGATATCACAAGCTGTGAATAGTAGTTCATCTTCCAGGATAGGCTCAGGGGAATAACTGCACTCACTTACCACTGGCAAGGATCTCTTCCGTTTGTATACTCGGTTCATCTTGTCCTCTTCATACTTGGACTGGCTCTGGATCATCTCATAATTGGCCTTCAGATTTTTCACTGACACACCACACTGCTTGAGTTCCTTCTCTATCTCCTCTCGGGTTGAGAAAGACTGTGATCGCCCAATGTTGCCTGAGGTAACGGACGTTGTCTGTACCTTTCCACCTTTCAGACCATCATATGTATATCCTTGATTAATCATTTCCAGAATGTCTATTTCCTTACCACCTAATGTAGCAAGGAGGATAGCCATACTTTTAAGCAGTGTAGAAATTTTGCTACACCAAGCAGGAAGGTCCTCTGCTTGCCCATGAACCTGTTTGGGGTTGACAGAGAAGTGGTCCTGGGTCAGGGCAGCAGACACAGGGAGAAGCTGATGTAACTCTTTCTCCAGCTGCTCCAACTCTTTTTCTACCTCTGTAACTTTGTGCATGACTTGGAGGTTCTCAATCTGTCTCTCAATGCGAATGAGGTCATCCTCAGTCATCAGTTCACCAAATGGACCCAGTATAGCATTGTGTGCATGAGAGTAATGCCAGTCTCGTGCTTGGAAATATCCACTGGTAGAAAACTAAAGCAGGGTCAGAGTAGGAGACAGAGGGGAACAAAAAAAGAAGGATGGGTTGTCCATCAGTCTGTAGGTCCAACGCTTCTCAGACATGCGTCTTCACACCAAACGTTTCAAACCTTACATGGATTTAGTGGTGCAATGGTAGCTGCTTTACTATAGCTGAGATGAGCTGAAGCAGTGTGACCTTTAGCAACTTGCAGTTGCTGAGGATCTCAATACAGCATGCTTATTTGGAAGAATTTAGGCAAAAAGCTTCCAATTTGACTAGCTTTTTCTCTAGACTAAAATGTCTATTTCAAATTCCTTTTTAACAGGAGCACTTATCCTATCTATTCTGAATTTGTAGTCTGGATTATGAACCAAGCCTTTGAGCAGTCATTCCACACAATTACTCCATTCCACTAGCAGGCTGATGAATGTACAAGTATGATGGTCAAGTGACCTTAAATGAACATGTAAAAATATATGGAATGACAGGTGCTTCTAGAGGACTTGATTGACAACCATGGGCCTTGACAGATTTTGAAAACGTAGACATGAATTTTGGAAAATAGGGAGAAAAGTAGACAGACATAGCTGCATTCCAAGATTTAGACATAATTTGCAGTGTGAGGGCACCTTGCATCACACCACTGAATCCCCATGTAATAACTGTAAGAGCTGTCTTGTCCCATCACCAAAATATATATATCTTACTACGTTTTGAGAGTATGCAAGCATTATAGATGTTGATTAAAACTGTCTTGGGATGGTCACAGCAGCCCCAAAGTGAACACTGCATCACACCACAGGACAAGTCATTGTCCAGCCAAATGACACAAAAACACATGCAAAAGACAAAAAAGTCGAAGTGCAATAGTAATAGATGGATCTAAACCACTGAACCATTCAGGAAAAAAAAGGCAAGTTGTGCTGAATGCATCTGATAAAACTTTACCTCCTGAATCAAGGCCAATTAAGCTTTAACTTTTTATGCTCCTTAAATGTGCAAGTAACCACAGCAGTCTCCCATTTGATCTTTGATCAAGATCACATATAAGCAGTTAATATTAAAGCTAACCAGATGCGTCTATTATAACATGCACACCACTGATGTAGTGCTTCTTGTATCAGACATGTCAGACATTCAGCCCTGCCTGACAGCCGATCAGCAAGTGACAGGTGTGTTTACTTATCCTAGACCAAGTCAACATAATACAGCTGAATGCATTTTAGGCTTTACCGAGCAAATGGATGACCACAACATGCTTTTGTTTCAAAACAACTCTGTGACCGCACTAGAGAAATGTTCTTTCTCATCTAGCACATGTTAAAATTGTTCAAATGCTGCAAACTATGGTTTCAACTATGGTTGTTAGACATAGCTTTTCTGAAGTCTAAGAAGTTTACATAAACATGGATATAATCAGCATCTTTGATACACTCCATTCAATTACTGGGAATTCTTAACTGCTCATCACTACATCCAACTCTGTGCTGAATATTTTTACATCACCAGATCATTTACATATTTGAGCCTCACTTATACATGAGAAAGCAAAATATTAAGGTTTAAAATGGCAGAAAATTTTCATTTCAGAGGAAATTATTTTAGAGTAAATGCACACTAACACACCACAACATGCAAAATCTCACATCCACACTCTTTAGACTCATTAGTACAAACATAAAGCCAAATAATCACAGCTGCTGTTTAAGCTGAGAAAATGACTTCCTTTAAGTACACATACTCAAGTAAATTATGGATACAAATGTACCATAATTATCAGTTGAGAGTCATTTAAAAAGCAATGGTTATGTAATGCTGATAATAGCAAAGACAGTTCCTCAGCTTATCTTCCAAAAACATTGTGTTAAAAAAAATGGTTCACCCATTTCCTTACCTTTCTCTTGTTCTCTTCTTCCTCCTGCATCTTCACTTGCAATTTCCTCACCATCACCTGCCTCTTCCACTCAGGAATTGCTCGGCCTTGTTCGTCATGAGTGGGCACCAGGGCCTCTATATCCACCACGCTGGACTTGCGCGTCAGACCTGAAGCACTGTTGCCATTGACCACAGGTAGCTGTTCGTAGCTCTGTGATGTGCTCAGGGTATAGGGAGAATTACCACGAACCATAGGATTTGTGGATGTAGATGGAGAAGTGGGAGCAGATATGGGTTTTGTCGATTGGACTGCATTCGACTGAGGCTGTGGCTGCGACTGAGGTTGGGGCTGAGATTGGGGCTCAGTTTGGGGTTCAGACTGGGGTTGGGATTGGGCCTGAGATGCTGGACTTTCTCCCTGAAAGGGTAAATATCAGTAGGATTTAAAACATTATAGATTTAGAAACGAGTTATATTTTAATAGTGTACAAATCATCTTGATGATCGTAAACTGAATGACAAATACTATTTCTAGGAATGTTTGTAACTAAACAAATACAAGCTAAACATTTGCTGGCTATCCCTTTATGTATTTTTTTCCTGTAAACAAAAAGAAGTAAGAGTAACAATGTATTTAAGTATATGAATAAGTCAGGTACACTTACTATATAATTGTGCTATACAGATATAGAATTATTGTCTGTTATGGAAGCCCATTTCCAACAAGTTTCTTTTTTTTTGACAGAAGCAGTATGCTAAAACTTTGATGTTTTATCTCAGAATTTTGAGATAAGTCAAAAAAAATTGAGATAAGTTCAAATTCATTGATGGAAAGGGAATGCTGGGTTCAGTGCTAGGACCAGTGTTGATAAGTTATTTAGCTAGTGGATCTTTCTCAGCACAGCAGTAATACTGACACAGTAGCGCCTTAGTAGCATGCATACAACAAGCTGTTATGTCTTCTATGATTCTATTACATCTTCCCTACTTCTGTCCCTATCATGTTCCATTCTCTACGTGCCTCTTTTGTCCCTTTAGGCATTCCAGGTTTCTCATATGCCCTGTGCCTCATGTACTTGTCATCTGTTGTTTGGCAGTCAATTAGTCACACTTGTCTCCCTCTGATTAGTTTCTATTTAATCCTTTTGTGTCCCTATTTGTGTTTGTGAAGTATTGTCCAGTGGGTATGCAGCCATGCACGCACACCACTGCTGAGTTGAAAAACATAACATAAACAGTAATAAATGCGTATGCTAGAAACACCCAGATAAAATGTTGGGGAACAGCCAGCAGTCATTTCAGGTTCATGACTGGCTGTTCTTTTCTCATTAAGCCTATGCCAACACAAAATGACACAACCGGTTTGTTTCATCCGACGTCGACATGTCTCACACGCATATACGTCGTCTCTACTTTTTACAGTCAGTCTTAAAGCCATGCATTTCCTAATGACACCTTATGCTACTGTTGATGTGCAAGAAATTTCATGAAAATCCCGTTAGTTCAGAAAAACGTTCGTATCCTTCAAGAGCTCCCAAGTTTGAGTAAATTTACATGTACCTCAGTTGATGAGCTTCAAATCATACAACTGGTGAAGATTTGGTGGAGTTTGATATATGGATTACACCATCAAATTTAAATAGCATATTTAAAGTACATATAAAAATCTAATGACAATTTTGTGACACCCAGTCACTTCATATTAATGGTATTAACTAAAGAAAGATCAACACAAATCCATAAATTAAGACAAATAAGACCAATGAATCTTCTTTTCATGGTGTGCAATGCTTTAGAGGCAGCATTATGTGACCAATAAATGAATAAATTTTTCTAACAAAGCATCAGGGAGGGAGCACTGGGCAAGAGGCCAAAGTGTGCAAAAGGCTAAAGTGCCTGGTGTTCCTGATCAACTGGGTACAATGTGGATATATTTTCTTCTCCATTTTCATGTCAAACCATTATCTTTTCACTTCAATTAATTCACACCTAATTCACATTCATTTTTCTCCAGATTTTAGCCTTTTCAGGTGCTAAATAATATTTTTCATTGGTGTAATCATAAGTAAAAATGACTTCCACTACTGCTTCTGATCATTTTTTTTTCTTTCACCATTTTGTCTTCATTTGGTGCTTTCAGCTCTCTGTGAGTGGAGTTTTATGGGTGTAACTAAATGCAAACGAGCCGCAGTGTGCATGTGCTACAGGTGATTGGCGTTCATTAACATACACACGAGAACAATGAAACGTTTCAGCATTGCCAAAGCTTTTGGAAATCTGGTGGAAAATCTTGTTTGGTCTATAAAAGCATTCATATACTGCTTTACCAGAAACTGATAAATAAGCCCCAAATTCCTAAAAAAAATGGGACTAGTTACTGTGTATTTTTTTTTTAACCTGGACATATTGGACCACAGATTGTGGACTAAATGACAGAATAGCACTTACATTATTTGCTGCAGGGCCACTGCTGGAGTAGATGGTCGTGTAGCCTTTACTGTGAGGCGTGGGCTTCAGGCTCTTCCCGGCTTTAATTTCAGCCAGAAGCTCGGAGTTATCGCCAGTAGGAGACATCATGTTGAAGGATTTAGTGCCTAAGGCAAACACAGGAAATGTGAGTCAAATGATAATAAGAGAGAGAGAGAGAGAGAGAGAGAGAGAGAGAGAGAGAGAGAGAGACAGAGAAAGTGTCATCTAAAAGAAACCACTGAATAAAGGACAAAGATTACATTGATAAAGCTGTAGTTTAAAAACTTCAAAATGTATTGGAAATAGAAAGAGGCATCGTAACTAGAGTTTTTAAAGAGGTTCAAGTTCAATAACTTAAATGAATCATAATTCCAAGGTGGGACAAAAAAAGTTGTTATGAAGGTTTTAATCATATGACATGCCTGCGCTTGAAGCACACCATGTGTGAGAGTACAGATTATTTTTTTTTTAAATTTTGAGACATTAAAGACATTAAAGATACATGAACTGTTTTAAAGCAAACAATGCTATTATAATGAATGAATTCTCACAAATTTTCAGAGTAATCCTGATGCAAGATGCAAGATTAAGACCTAATCTGCTTACAAAAAGTTTTAATCACATTATTCATTTTAATCACATTAGTCATTTTGCTCCATTTTTGAAACAAAAGACACTTCTCCGTAACAGTTTACTGAAAACCAAAAACAATGAACAACTGTGTTCTGCTCATTTTGGTGTATTAAATGAAAGCTCAGCACTTAATACAAGAAAATGTAACTATATAACAAATGAAATCATATATTCTTGAGTAAGGTTCCAGAAGATACACAGAAAATCTGAATAAGCATCGAACACAGCCTGTCATATAATTATATACTGAAGTCAAACACTTAAGTGTTCTACCTCCACAGTTTCATCCAGTTTCAAACTCGAGGCAGGAATTTACAGCTCTGATGCTAGAAAAGTTTAAACAAAACTCTACATCACCTGCTGAGTTCGGTTCAGCCGTCCTTGGGAACACTAGCGTTCTTACATCACATATGTTGCAAACTCTCTCTTCTACTTCCAACTCAGTCACAGTCTTTCCACAGAGAACGACTGGGGGGAAAAAAGTGAGCTCGGGCTCGTCACAACTCTAAACTCTAAAGAGATCAGCACTAATCAGCTTGGACAGTAGCTCGCTGCCGAATCGGAAGTGGATTTCAAGTCGCTCACCCCAGACTCCCCTTTCTATATCCTCACTCACTTTCCTGCAGTCTCACATGCAATCGTTGCCCTCTCGCTAATCCTCTCATCACCTTTTCAGCTGGCTCCTGTGCACTTTCCCTTCCCCACCTCCCCCACTATAAATGCACTAAAGGAGAATTAGCAGACCTCAAACTACATATTTAAATACGCCACAGAAAGAACACACAAACATAAAGCAGGCAGATGAAATACGGCAATACCATCAGCCTTAGTGTCCTGATACATCTTCAGCTTCAAGCACATATCAGTGTGCTCGCCACTCGTTTACAAAACGAACAGAAGTGCCATCCAGGATTCTCACGACAGATGTGTGTGCCATGGTAGAGACCAAACTGATACAGGAAAGAGCGTACTGATGAAGGCAGGGCTCAATCACCAAGGCTGTGTGCTATGAGAAAAACCCGCTGGATGTTTACAGACCTTTGTACACTTTTTTTGCAGTGACTCAGTACACAACATGCTAAAAATAAAAAGCCTTTTTAAATAAATAAAAAAAAAAAAGTGGTTTTTATATTAAACGTTGATTGATTAAAAGTGATTGTAACAAAGTGTATATAAAAGTTAATGTAAAGAACGAAGAATTTTTTTATTTTCTACTTTTTATTCTACTGTCTTTCATTTTCCCTGGCTCATAATTCATGTTTCGCTTTTTATATCTGTAACTCTTCACTTTAAAGCTGTTTTATTAACATTGTTACTATTATAATCATAACTGCAGCGTTCAAAGAATCAGCCACAAGAATTTACTGTACACTTCTCAGCACATCATGTTAAAGTTTAAATGGTCTCGCCATGTACAGTATGCTTATTATGGCAACAATCATTACTGAGACTTTTTTTTTTAATAGTGCATAAGTTTAAATGTAATACACTAACGACAGTTAAACCAACATACTGACAAAAAAAAAAAAAACTCCTGAGGTTTAAGAGATCCATCTTGAATATTACAATGATATCCTAAAAAACAATAGTTTTGCTTTTTAGAATATAACTCTATGTATACCACAGCGCTGTTGAACTTTCAATTCTGATTGTTCAGAAGGTGTTGCTTGAGTTTCTATGACAGCAGCTCTGACAGTGGTTCCAGCTGCAAATGTGCTCATTCTAACACATGATCATTTCTATAGTAACAGCATACCTGTATTGGTACTTGGACTTGTTTTGCAGACGCGCCACTTACACAACTAATAGTTAATGATAGTTAAAAATGCATAACTGTTGATATGGTGATGTTTTCTAAGAGGTTGTTTATTTAGCTTTTTTTCTGGAAGGAGTCTCCAGGTTCAGCACTTTGTAACATTCAGAGGTAAAGCTGTAACTTGATGTTTTCAGAGAAAAAAGGACAGACTGGTGAGGGAACAACTGTTTGTAGCTGCTATAACGTCTGACTAACTTGAATGACGTGTTATTCTTTAATAAAAATTGTAATCAATGGCAAACTGCTGTGGTATAAGAGGAATAAAACACTTCGGGCATGCTTTTATGGGAAAATAATCAACTCCAGAGTGATACCTATGACTCACGTTGACTCACACCATCCAGTCTTTGATTATTTTGCTAGAACAGCACACCTGGTTGTGTTTTATTCCTTACATACAAACAGAGCCACTGGCTATAATAGAATATAACCATGATGCTGGATCATATCCACATAAGTTTACAGGAGAACAGGAAGAAGGAAGGACACACACACATATATATAGTAAATATAAAAAACACCCACAAACAGACACGCAGGAGAGAGATCTGTGGTGTGGCCCCCTTCACTTATGAATGAGAAGGAGACGGCCTCACTAAGACCCCGTCCTCACTGTCTCCGTCTCCTCTCTAAGGGACCTTTAGAGCGACCGCATAGAGGGAAAAAAGATTTTGGCCAAAAGAGACAGCAGTAGGAAAAAAACCAAGTTCAAGTCCAAGTGAAAGAATAAATCAGAACAAGTGATGGAAAGACAATGACAGGAGGCAGGTGAAAAATGAAGAAGTCAAGATTGGGCAAAATGAACGCAGGAAGAATAAGACAAGATGAGTGAATAAACACAAAAAGAACAAGAACAAAATTAGCAAATAAAAAAAACCTGAACTGTTTTTTTGGCAAATGCATCACGTGTGGTGATGTAGAGTTTGATAAGGATGAAATCTAATGGTCATTTGTGAAATGACTATCTACAGCAAACCCCAACTACTAAGCAATTCTCACATTTAAACCTTTTACTCCATTAGCAAAAGTTTATTTATCAGAGCATCACTACACTGAGTGTATTACACAATTGCAGACGTTGCTTATATAAGTCCATAGATTCATGTGTTACGTGTCAATCTATTTGTCCTAGTGCTCTTTTGTCCACAGCCACCCCTGAGGCATTAGGCCTCTTTTGTTGGCTGCCTACGTATACATCCTGTTGAGGCTCTTATTCAAATTTGTCTAAGGCACAGAGCCTCTGACAAGCAAATGGACTAACACAAAAGCAATACCAGCTATACAATGCAATGCATTTGTTGACATAATCCTGTACTGAATGGTTCGAGACCAATGTCTCTTGGAAGAGGAGCAATTACGCAAATGGGATAACACTAAACCTGATTTGGAGGTAACGATAGCCCCCGCACATTAATTCGTAAACGGATATTTGGGAAGCACAGCCAGGCTGCTCTCATGGTAACGGGGTGAATCTTTAAAATATTTACACTGTCTCCTGACTGGGTTTTACATCAAATATGTTACAGACTGTAACCTAGAGGGGTGACTACTGGATCCTTTTACACAACAGAAACTGAAAGAACACCGGCGATAACGGCGATAACTGGTTTAAGATGAATGATTTCTGGTAGTTTCAGGTGTTAATGCCATCCTGAGAACATCATTTCACATGAGATTGCCATATTACTAAGCTAAATGGTTCTGCAGTATGGTCACAGACAAATGCACAATTTCCAGAGATTTTTCAGATTTCTGAATGATCTCATCCGGTTTATTACTTATTTTTTGTTTCATTATATCTTTATAATATAATCTTAAATAAAGTATACACCTACTAAATAAATAAGTAAAAAAAAATGTCATGGACTGCTACTACTCTACTATTACACTGATAAAATTTGGGGGAAAGACATAGAAACATGATAACAATAATGTGACAATAATAATGGCAGACATTGACCTACTGGTCAGAATGTTGTGAGTTCAAATCCCAGTATTGCCAAGCAGCCACTACTGGGCCCCTGAGCAAGGCTCTTAACCCAAAACTGCTCAGTTGTATAAATGAGATAAATGTAAGTTGCTCTGGATAAAGGTGTCTGCCAAGTTATATAAATGTACTTCTTTTCATGCTGAATCAATTAACATCATTTCCCCCCACAGGGTTACTCTGATTGGCTAAGAAGGAATGGGTGAGAGAGACTATTTATTGACATTAACAATGCAGCCAAAATTAAACCAAGAATACCAAATTACCGAAATCTCATTCCTTTATTAATCATGAGTGGCTGCTTTATTCTGATCAGGGTCATGGTGGAGCCATAACTTATCCCAAGAACACTGGATGCAAGGCGAGAATACCCACTGGATAGGATGCCAGTCTATCGCAGGACAAACACACATTCACACACTCATTCACACTTAGGGTCAATTCAGCATATCCAGTCCATATCAAGACCAGTGAAAAAGTTCACTTCCTGCCCAACTCTAGTGTTTGAATAATTTTTGAATAATCAAAATCACTCTATGTCCAAATAAACATGTAGCCTAAATGCTAAGTCTCTGAGAGCAGCTTAACCCAAACAAGTGGCTAATCAACAGGGGTTTGTAACCCAGGATCGACTACCCCCCTCGTGATAATGGCTTGTCACACCCTTTCGTAACAAGTCAAATAGAATAGAATTATTATCTAACATTCTCAACACTGATATCTTGGAAATATGGCTAAAACAAGAATTTGACACATCTCTTTTTGTCCAACTACATGACCAGACTTTAGGTTTTCAGTCTTGGCATCAGTATTGGCATCAGAATGTAGTAATCTTTAAATATAGTCTGGAAACAATGCATGGTGCAGGAAAGTCTTCAAAGTAGCAAAATGTAATAGTTTGGTTCAATGATCAAATGGATATACATACTAGTTAACAATTACACTGAAACTAATGCATAGCAATTATTGTATTGACATTAAAATAAAACGAATTTTGTTCATCTCAGTAATTGTACATGCTGTATTGCAATTTCAAGTAAAAGAATCTTATAGAGAGTCTCAAAAAAGGACCCAATGAAGCAAACCAGATCGCACACACACACACACACACACACACACACACACACACACATACACACACACTACTATTAGGTGTAATTTGTGCCAACATCCATTTTCTCATGCTTCAACAGATTACTAAGTGTTAAAGCATGAGGAATCATTGCTATAAACATGAAATGCCAAAAAACAGCCCAAGATCAGGAACGATCAAAGCTAAAGGGTCAGGGGTGATTTATCTCTTTTTATTGCACAGCACTGGTGAACTCTCAAATCTGAATGGTCTGAAGGTGTTGATTAATTTTCTATAAAAGCAACTCTGACAGTAGTTTAGGCTGCACTTCAGATCACAGGTTTATACTGCATGGTGAAAAAAAAGATGCTATTTCCCTTTATTCCTTACATATAGTTCATTAAGTAAGTCAAATATAATCTGTAACAAAGTTAAAATTCAGGTTAATGTCATGGTCTCGAGTCCAGACGAACAACAAGATATAAACCAAAGGCACAGGAGCACCGCTTTGTACCCTTCTGATCAGCCACCTGTCTGTTTACACATCTAGGCTTCCCCTCCGATAACTGCCTGACCACATGATTAGCCCTACATATCCAACAGAAGAGACACGGCCAGAGAAGAAATTCAGAAGATTGAAAGACTATTTAGATGAGGATGGTGTGAGAGAGAACGGGCCCTAAGCAGAGCAAGTGCACATTTATAAAATGACAGGAGCGACAGGAGAAAAGAGATGAAGATGTAGAGTTGTTGTCGATGAGTCAGAGAGTACTCACTGCTGGAGGAGGAGGACATGCGGCGCTGGCTGGAGGCCGCTGGAGGAGCGTTGGTGCTCTGGGGAGGTGTGGGGGCCTCAGAAGGCAGGGGGGGTGCCGGAGGAGGAGTCTGCGCAGGAGGCAGAGGAGGTGCAGGAGGAGGTGCGGGAGGCTCCTCGCTCTCTCCCGTCCCATTCTCCACTACAGGGGAGGCATCAGCCGGCTCCTCCAACAGCACTGAACCCTGCAGGGAGAAAAAAAAACATCCTCATTTTACTGTCAAATCATGTCAAACTAAAACAAGAGCCAAGAGTCATCAGTAGTTTCTCCCACATTGTAGCTCTAACACTGCTGATGGTGGATGGAAGTTAGCGGGGGAGGTAACTCTCATTACAGTACTTGAGTACATGGTTCACTGTAATGGTACCTTCTGAGTATAATTAAATCATAGTACTTTTACCAAGTAATTTTTCACCAGATAACATATTTACTCAAGTCATTTTCCAGATCACAACATTTACATGTATTTTACTTTTGCTTTTATTCAAGTCACTGTATTTTACACTCTTTCAATCACTGGAAGTTAGTGAGGACTTGAGGGGTTTGAATTATACAAATATGGTGGTGCTGAACAGAATGAATTGCCATTCTGCACTTGACCAATTCATAAGAAAGGATAATAATGATAGAAACTCCAAAAAGTTTTTTGTAGAGGAGTGAGTGTAATTTATAATTATTATATATTTTATACTAAAATATTATTTAAAATTATTATGAATTTGTACCTTGTTATTAAATTGTTATTCCCTTAAAAACAACATATGATAAATTGCTTTGTCAAACACAGGCCTCAAAAGTTAATTAATTATAATAATTACTATCTTATTATTACTATCTTTGAGGTTTTTCAGAAACATTTCCTCGCTCACATATTCAAGCTGCCTCACTAAGGGTTCAGAAGCTAAGCGAAGACGATCAGTGACTCAGAGGAATGAGCAGACATCTGTTGTGAATTAAGCTCTACAATCCTCCACACTCCTGCTCTCAGGGGACTATTATTTGCCCTGTTAGCACCCCCAGCTGTCACAGTACTAATAAAGGAATCCCCCCACCTCCACCCCCCCCATGGCTCGTGCCCCCACAGCCCCCAGTGTGTGGCGCGTGCCTGACACGTGCGTGTTATTCCCTCCCCTACAATAAATGAACCCACGCTTCTCTACCCTCTCCCACCATATGGTCCACTTCATGTCACAATGAATGGAGCAGCTAATGGGTCTTTACCCAGGGGACATGTCAAGTGCCATCTGGTTCCATTGGAGAGGGTGGACTCCTACTGGGAGTGTAATTAGCTCAACAGAGATTACAGGCAATAGTAAGGCGTGTGTGCACTGGGTATCAATGAAGAACTTTAACATCGAAACTGCAGTATTTTTTTTAACCCAATTTCTTCCAATTTCCCACCCAATATCTAGCTCTCCTCATTACACATTGACGAAAAACACTGAACCTGAATCTGTTATGAGGCCTATAGAAGCTGGGCTTTACTGGATTTTTATTGGTGGTGTATCAGGGCTTCAAAGGAGATTTTCATGTAGGCTGCACTGACCACCAAATACAATTCACGATAAATGAACACAGTGTGAAACTGCAGTTAGATATTTGATATTTTGATTCACTAAAATATTGAATCTCACCAAGATTTACACATAATATAGACACTTCTTATCATATGCAAAGTAACGACGTAAAATTACTTTACAATCCCCTCCGACCCGAAAAGTACTGTGGTGACTAAACGAGAATATCCTAATGATATGTCAAACACTTTTCTGTTGCACCACTCAGGAACATAAAGTACAACAATAAGGCATGTAATATTACTGAGGTGATGCACCGAAATGAAAATTCTGCTGTAAATTTGACCATTTACAGCTGAAAAATTGGTAGTTGAAATTTCAGTGCATCCATATTTTTTATATTGTATTTATTATAATATAATGTCATTGTTATTATTATTATTACATCTTATTTTATTAGTTAAAAAGCCCTAATGCAAAATATATTTGTGAATACAGCATGTGAAACTGAGACACATAAAACAAATCCAGGGTTAAATTGTTTAAGAACAAACTTTAATTTTTACTTGTTTATTGACTGTCATCTCTCGAAAAACGTTTTTGTATTATAGTCCCTACTCTTTTTTATGAAATAAAACATTTTCCTTTATTTATTCTAGTGAAGAATCCAGTTATAAGTATTTTAATTTGTCAAAACTGGACCAGTTTTTCATAACTAATTTTCAGATAAAATGCATAAAATGGATAATGTGGTTCACATCTGTCTGGCTTGTTTGAATACTAAATGAGCACAATGGCCAGAGGACTCGTATTCTGTTTTGGAAATGGGGCGTAGCTCTGTTTTGATGATTGATATTAAAAACCCAAGGCCCCAAATGTCAGGGTTATGTAACATGATGAAAGAGCTGAGCAAACAGCTCATAGTGTTTATCGAGCAGTGCAACTGATATGCGGATTAAAAGCCAGGTTCTGCCAGCACTGGGCCACACCTTGCACGGATTTGTGCTGTAATGTAGCAGGTGAGGCAGAGGAACTGCTATCTAAGTCCACACACAAAGGAACACGTAGCAGCCATGTTGGCGTTGCTTTCCTGTGCTTTTTCGGCTCGTAAATAACTTTTGCACCAAAATTATAACCAAATGATATCTACAAAGTTGAACAGTTCTTGATGTACCTCCTCATTCGGTGCCATGTCTGTCCTGGGTTGCCCTTCCGTGATGTCGTTGCCCAGGGACTTGTAATAGTCTCCAGTGCTGGGCTGCTTACTGAAGCTCCGTGACTTCCTGTTGGAGTCCACCCGCCGCAGTCTGTCTGGGTTCTCCCCTCCTGACTGGTGCCGAAAAATAGAGCACACAAACAATAATTAATGACGTTATTTTATTTGTACTCTCCAGAATTTATACTTTGGATTGTGAGGACTAGGTGAACCAATAGATCATATTACACATCAGTGGCTACTGATCTCAGATCAGCATTATAATGATTATAGTTCTTCTCAGTCGCTTGTAAACATTTCTAATATTTAGAAGCAAATTAAGCCATGAACACTCATTATTGTACTATAGTATTAAAACCACCTCACAGTTCCCAGCTCATGTGAGATGAACTTCGACAACAAATCATAAAAAAGGTGACTTGCTAAAAATACTGCCACAGTAAAAAGATTTGTTCCTGATCTATACATTACTTAATAAATAACTCGTGTTTATATTTCCTTTGATCATTTTTTTGTTCAAGTGTAAAATAATAACCAAAATGTAACACCAAGCTGTTACTGAAATAAATGGAATAAAGGGATTAAAGTAAGTAAAATAAACACTCAGAGTAGCTGACAGATAATTGAACTGAAGACTGCAATGGTTCTTCCCCTCTCATTTCTTTTTGGCCAGATAGATTTTACTACACCTCATGAGATATTCTCTGCGGCCAATGACGCGCAAATCATGGCCGATGGCGTGGTAGTCTGATGGTTTGTCTTCCTGAGCAACACCTTCCTCCTATACTTTCTTCTGTCTATACACTCTCCTGTTCATCTGTCATTCTTCATTGTACAGAATATGGCATCATTAGTTAGTTTTTATTTGTGTGTGTGTTTGTTTCAAGTAGTCTTGTATAAAAAAAGATACAAAGGGTAACTTTGGGGTTATGGGTTTGCATTTGTCCCATCTTTTTCATATGAAAACAAACAACATTGCTGCATTTGTTTGAATTCACACACATTTCTCTTGCAGTCAGGTTGGGGTGGATGCATTTTGGTTGAACCTCGTGTGGCATTTTATAAAATTAATTATCGTGTGGATTCTCTACCTCTTTGCATTACAGGGTCCAAAGAAATTCAATATATAAAGATACAGTGTTTGTCCTGTTATATACCCTCACCATCCACTTTATCACAATCATGCAGTTATTCAGTCAGCCAATCATGTGGCAGCAGCGCAATCATGTAGATACAGGTCACGAGCTTCAGGTAATGTTCACACCAAACATCAGAATGAAGAAAAAGTGCGATCTCTGTGATTTTGATCGTGGCATGGATGTTGTGTGAATGGTGTGAAAAACAAAGAACATTGAGTGATCGACAGTTCTGCAGGTGGAAATACCTTGTTGATAGGAGAAGTCAGAGGAAAATGCGCAGATTCTTATATAGTAACTCATATAATCACTCTTTACAGCCGTGGTGAGCAGAAAAGCATCTCACCATGCACAAAATATCAAACCTTGAGGTGGATGGCCTACAACAGCAGAAGACCACATCAGGTTCCACTCCTGTCAGCCAGGAACAGGAATCTGAGGCTATCACCCTCCACACACAGGATGTTTTTTGTTTTTCGTACCATTCTGAGAAAACTCTAGAGACTGCTGCGTGTGAAAACGCCAGGAGATCAGCAGTTTCTGAAATACTCAAACCAGCCCATCTGGCACCAACATCCATGCCACGATCACACTTTTTCTTCATTCTGACGTTTGATGAGAACATTGACCTGATGTTTGATGAGAACATTGACCTGTATCTGCTGCCACATGATTGGCTGGTTGTATAACTGCATGAACCACGTCGAGATGTCTACAAGGATTATTTCACTTGTCGTACAAGTGTTTTATGTCACTCTAAACTAGGAAAATACGAACGAAGCAAAGTTTTGCTTAATGGCAAAGTATTGTATTTTGCACAAAGTTTTAAAAGTCTTATCAATGACAATCTCAGTAAAATAAGCTAGTGTGCATTAACTGTGTGTAAGGATTTAAGGGAAACTATAATAGATACAGTGCAAAAAAAACAACAACACAGGATCAGTGTGTTCCAATGTGACTCGAGTGATACTTAAATGAACGAGGAATGTTTTTCATTTTGATTAGGACTTTGTTGTCTGACGCTCTGAGAAATTTAATCATGCCATATTGTGCTTAAGTTTTCCAGGACTGAATGAATAGGCCTACAGACCGCTTGTTCCTTCCCACTGATGCGTAAGCCTAGGGAGGAAATAGATTATGAAATTCAATATGCAAATGGATAAAAATAGCTTCTGCCACACAGACGATTCCTTTGAGGTGGACATGTAGAAGATGCAAAAAAGTATAAGGGCAAACAATAGAATGGTGTGTTATATCACATACTTATCAGGCTTAACTAGATACATAATATGCACACTGGCCAAAAAATAAGCATTATTCTACATGAAACATGCCAAAGAATGAGATTTACATAATCCTCTTGTCCTTGCTTTTGTGCTTTGCAGTATTTCAAAGATCCTAATCAAGCCACTGCTTAATTCAACTTATTCTGCTTGTTTATAATTCACTCATACAAGATAACAATCTATAATCTAATCCTGACTGATAGCAAAATATGTACAAAAACATATCAGAGTAACATGGTGCTGTTCTACAGTTCTTTTCTACCTATATATTGGCAGCCATCTTCTAGAAATTTCCATGCCTTCTACAAAAGAAAAATGCAACGCTGCTTTTACTGGTCTAAATGAATTTTCCTAATGCAAAAAACCTCTATTTGCATTACAATCCCACCTCTCAATGGTCATACCTTGTACGGTTTCAAAAACACTTCACCTGTGCGCCATTGAAGCTGTACAGCAACAATAATACGATATTATGGTTGCACTGTAGACGTTGGGGGTGGTCTTTTACGCAATCCTTTTACTTTTGTTTTTAAAACCAAAACATGACAGCATAAAGAGGTGAAACAGGTGACAGATGAACAGACTATGAGGACAAGCTTGAATAATTAAAATGTACATGAAACACAGTGAACGCCGCGATGCCTCACATGCTTTTATGGCAACCACGATGAGAATAATTCCTCAAGAATAGATACATTTCAAGCACCTTGTCAAGCTGCAATAAAAACTGGACAAAAAAACAAACTATAAACCTGTCCGTGGTTCTAGATAATTCTATAGAATATTACTACTACAGCTGCTTTTAACATCTATACCTCCCCCATTAACAAAAACTGACCCCGAGAGCCAAATTAACCATACCTATTTGCATTGTTGATTTAAGCCCCTTCCTCCTTGTAAACCGGCTTTTGGTGTAACACAAGCCGGCCCCGTGCAGGTGGTGCGATTGTCATACCTCAGGGAAATTGGTGAAAGCCTGTGCTGACCTCTAACCCACACAGATGTCCCTTTCTAAACTCATTCCCATTCCCGATCAGAACCTCCGTGCGTATTTAACACTTGTAGCCTTGTGCAAATATGACTTAGTTATGACTCATTCAGAGTGGGTTCAGGTACAGGTAAGCTCCGATCAACATCCACAGTAGGTTATCAATGCTGATAAGTAGCTATAAAGTACTATGTATGTTCTTGAAGTGAAAATAAATAAATAAATAAATAAATTATAATGAAATTTCTTTCTAAGATCCTCCTTACTGTCACAAAAAAACCCCCAATAATATTTGCTTTACATTTGCACAGTAGTTTCTAGGTCATATAAACAAGTCAAGCTGTGAGAACATTCCGGAAGTTTCAAGAAGGATCAAACTCTTGCCAAATACTAATCCATATATAATCTAAAAACGCCAAAAAAAGCATATAATGTGTCTTACCCTGTCTCTGTCCCTGTAGTCCAGTCAGTTTGAGAGAAGCAGAGAAACCTAGAGTTGCTGGCTGCACAGGTGACACCGGATCCCCATTCCACCGTGCGTGTGACACTCTACCTGCCACTGGCTTTACCTTTCTCCGCCCTCACAGACACACCAGCCAATCCTAGCCCAGCACAGTGATGTAACTGCCCAGGTGCTGACCAATCACAATCCAGAGTGGCTAGGGCTTTTTATGCAAAGCACAGAGACACACCAGCAGGGCATGTCTACATCGTATTGAATCTCCAGCCGGCTTAGCAATTGCGTTATGTGCACTGGCAGCGAACGGGAATCTGATTACAAACACAGAGCTCCTTCATTGTGAAAGTACAACAGGTTGATTCTTTTAATACTGGGAAGTATAAGAGTGCACTGAGAGTGCTCCCAGTCAGCAAAGCAATATGGATGTTTAAAATCAGCTCAGAAAACTATATGCAATATGACTTTATTAATATAGCACTTTATATTAGACATATGGTGATATATGGTGCTATTCAAATGAATAAGATAACGTCAAACAAATGAAACTCCATTGAGCTCCATCAGGCTAAACAGGAGCCTCAGGAAGTGGTTGCCATGAGCACCTGTGGTGCTGCGGTAGCCTCAGGGGATTGTTTTTCATGGACAATGCTTATTGTTGCTATGCTGCTTTCTCCACCATACTATTGCAAACAAATAATGAGTTGCAGTCTGCATGCGAGTGTACTGCATATATGCGCATGTGTGTGTGTGTGTGTGTGTGTGTGTGTGTACATATGAAAGGGTGTGCACAGTTGAGTGAAAGACAAACAACATCTGTAAACTATTAGTTGGGACGTTTTTGTCAGGTTTTGAGAAGTGCACCATGCTTTTGGCTACCAAATACTTCAGACAAAAGTAACATAAAATTAGCATCTGGACAAATATTTTCATCACCCCTTCTTACTATGAAAGCACAGTGCTGTTGAAAAGCATCAACCAATTAGCCAAAGTTCAGTTCTAGTAAAATGCATCTATTCAAATTCTTTATTTTGTTTATTGCCATTTTCTTTGCCACTAAACGAAGAGCACAAAATGCACAGTGCAAGCGTGACATCTTATATTTTTATATCAGACACTTCAGTCACTAAATCGACAGTAAAATAACACTTCAAGTGCAGAAATCAGTACGTCAGGAATTGTTTATATCAGGAATTCTCAACTTCAGTACCTTTTTAGCACCTTTTTAACCCCTACACAACTGTTCCAGCTCATTATTAAGACCTTCAGTTGATGAAGTTCTTAATAATGAGCTGGAACAGTTTTGTAGGGGTTTCTGAAGGATTTCTGAAGCTGTATAACAGCAGCAAACCTAACAGAGATGTTTTTTAATTGTTTTAATTTATTTAGTTTGTAATTTAGTTTCACAAAAAAGTATAAATCAAGGCAAAATTGCTATATTTAATGAAATGGCACAAAGACTCATAATAAAAAAGTTGAAACTATTAAAAAAATATGTGTTTAGTGTGTGTGTGCGTGCGTGTGTGTGTGTGTGTGTGTGTGTGCATGCGTGCGTGTGCACGTGAATGTTCCTGTAAAGTCCCCCTGAGGGCAGGGCAGTGATTAATACTTAATGCAAGTGAAAAAAAGCCGGACCAGAGGGCTGGGAGCAGGTGTGTGTGTGTGTGTGTGTGTGTGTGTGTGTGTGTCAGTGGGAAGTGAATGAGAGGTGGGTTACTCTAATTAACCAACCTTCTCAATGGATCAGCTTGCCATGCCAGAAATTAGACCTCAAATAAATTCATACAGTATATAACATTTCCAAATATTTACATGTTACATGTTCTACAGTATCGTGCACATTGGATGTTAGTTAAATTGTTAGTTGTAGTACAACTACAACTGTGGAACTACTACATATCCTCCCATGTTGTAGTTAGGTTGCTCTTTCGAAATATCGGCATTATTATATTTTTGAGATGAGAGACACAGTTTTGTGTATTTAGACTCATTTTTCTCTTCTAAGTAAAAGCCACACCTATATTGTTTGCCTGTGTTACAAAAACAAACGCACCTCTTTCTAGCGAATATACTCACAGACCTTCAAAGTGAGCATGCGATTTAAGCAGGAATTGTTTTCGCACATACGCAGTCGTGCTTATTATAGGACTTTGCACTGTCTGATTTCTCTGTAACATGACAAAGGGCATTTGGAATTTCTAGATAAAAAGAAAATGAATTTATAGCTGCTATAAAATCAATCATCGCAGGACCTAACTTCCACTTTCACTAAGGAGCGTTTCACAATATTAAATAACTATAACTGCTTTGACCTGTCATTGATAAATAAATGAAAAATCAATTGTTCTTTTCTTTTAACAGCGTACCTTGTCATGTTTTATTCCGTACTTATCGTGACGCGACCGTATACAGCTATAAAAAACATATTTTTATTCCCTCAATGGAACCAAGGGCTCATTTGTGTGGGAGTGCTGGCACAGTTAATTACTTGAAGTAATGTCAGGTCCATCATTCAGCACATCATTAAAACCAGTGGGAGTCTGGCTCGGCTAATGGGCCTCCTTCATTAGGACAAGGACACAAAAGCTGCATTATATGTGTGTGCTTTTGCGTCTCCCTCCCTTGATTAGTGGGAAATGGGCCATGAGTTCTGACCAAGTTCACTTCACCAACAGTCCAGCACATTCTCATGGTCTCCAAGCACCACAATACTCCACAATACATCACATTAAACTTTGTGCCATGATTTTTGTGGTGTGATGTGGTTAGTTTACAGCATTGTCCTGTATCTCCACATGTTTCCACTTGAGGTTGTGCCGGAGGTGTGTCCTACAGCTGGGATACACTTAGTGATTCCCTACTGTGCCATTTGTTGAGAACTGAGATTCCCTAAGGACAAAACGGACTATTGGGAGGAAGTTATGTTCATTTATATTGTTATATAATGAATTATATATCTGTGGTCTGGTGCAAGTGTTATCTCAATGTGCCAAATAACTCAATGATGCAATGATGTGGCGTCCAAAATGATTGACCAGGAAAGATTATGCTAGCATGCTAATGGGAGATAAAAACTATATCTGGCTATAGGAAAGTGTCAGATATTGAGAATGAATAAATGAATGAATGAATGAATACTGAGTCAGTTTTTGCACAGTCAACAATTTTAATCTATGTATTAGATCATTATCTAGTTTTTCTAGCATGGACTCAAAACCGAGAATAGAGTGCGAACTATTGATTTAATTGATTTTAAACATTCGCACCATTCCAGTTTAACACTTTATGCACCCTTGCACATAAATGATACTCACCTGCTTCTCAGCACAATGCTGCCTTCTTGTTACAGTGCTCGTTCATGCTTGACGTGATGCCCTGTGAGGCCCTTGTAATATATAATGAGGCTGTGTGTAATGGACTGACAAGCTGCTTCAAATTTAGCAAGGTTTCAGTAACACAGGCACCAATCCTTGGGGGTTCAATTGAGCTGTATTCGATAAGCGTATAAGAAACAACACATCATTCAAGCCCTTGAGATTAGCGGATTACTCCGTGCCATATTATCTTATAGACTCCGCTATCCACTGTCCATTAGGTTAAGTATAACCTCTTATCTTCTTCTCAAAACATCATCATTCCATAAAGCATTGTATGTGCAGAAGGCTTATAACCCCAATGAGCTGACATCTGATTAGAATATTTTCCATTTAGATAAGAGAGGCCAGACACTAGAAGGCATTCTTCGTTTTCTGTAATGTGCATTCACTACAGAGCAACTTCTTTTGACAAATGAATGGGGTTTTGTTTCAGAGCACTCAGCTCTGCTGAATAATGAGTTAATTCATAATGATGCTTAGAACTCCTGTAGAGAGTCCACCAAACAAATTAACTTGTGTAAGGATAGAAGGAACCGAGATACTGTTTAAGCAATGAAAATTTACTTCTAAGGGAGTTTCTTTCCCTGCTGTATAACAATGTTAACTGCAACAGTCATCAGTGTATTTTAGTAGGAATTATTATAATCAATATATAATCAACATATATAATCAATATATATATATACACACACATACAACAAATCCTTAAGTTGAACTCCTTTTTAAAGCCACCATCAGGGATTTAACATCAGATTGACTGCAAAGTTTGTTTTTATGGGTTTTATTATTTAATGTAATATATCATAGACTGTATTTTCTTACGCTGATTTGCTGAGTCAAATATTAAAAGATTCATATTCTGATTCTGGTTAACGAGCCCACTCGCTTGCATACTTTTCCTATTAATTTTAGCATATTTACTGAATAACATGCTTTAAAATGAATGAATGAATAAATAAATAAATAAGACAAGACTTAATTTTGTAATGCTCAACTTCTTAACTATTTTTCAGTCAGATCAATGATGCAGCATAATATATAGCATACCTCTTTTGTCACTGTGAAATTGTCCACGTGACGCAGGTTGCTCTTCACCTTCAGAAACTCAGCAGACTCTTCCTCGGGCAGATTTGGTGCAGGGTAAGTGGGTGGAGGTGGAGGGATTTGTGAAGAGCCAGGTGGAGGAGGTGGGGGGAAAGTGGGAGGAGGCGGAGGTTGCGATGACCCCTTTTTCTTCTGGTCCCCAACAGTGACGTCAGGGTTCAGCATGTCCATATAGGTCTGCATGTCAGTGATGGCTGTCTCAGGGCTCCCTTTGACAAAACACACATTTAGCATTCATCCAATGTAGGAAAGTCTGCCAGTAACCTATTCATCCACTACTGATTCATACATTTGCTTAATAATGATGACTAGGCAAGTTCATATTCAATTACAAGTAACAGTTCAATGATCTGAAAGTACTCATTGTGCACTGAAACTGAAACCAGAACAGGTATATAGATCAGTACATGTACTACAGTACAGCTTGTGCACGCATATATTTGTCTTTCCACTGGAGGGCACCACTGGTTTGGCTCTCAAAGCACCTGGAGAACATTTTTGTATCAACTGTCTTTCAGGTCAGTGGACGCTACTGTGCTCAGCATTGTTAAGAAAACAGTGCACACACATGCTGTATTACGCAGTCAAAGATGTGATGCCTGCAGGTTATGGGTTACTGGGAAGGGCACGGCATTGTTCAAAACACAAAGGAATTCAGGGAAATAAAGACCAAATCCCAGACTGAAAGTCTTTAGAAGGTTACAAAATTGTGCGTATAATTATAAAATGTATTAAGCCATATATAGCAAGGCAGTTTTGTATTTACTAAATGACTCACTTGGTCCCAGTCCTCATGATGATGTATACAAGATGTTTCAAACTCAAATAAACAGCTGTACAATTTTTTTTAACCTAGATTCTATTGTTTGAAAAGTCAGCATCACATGTTTGCGGTTTGACACCTGAGATAAGCACTGTGTGTGTAGTTTGATAGTGTGTGTTTGTGTGTCTGAGAGAGAGACAGTATGACAGAGTGGGTAAGAGGTTTGATGGTGTGCATTACATTATGACAGAGTATGTTATATGAGTATGATAGAGTGTGTAAGAGGTATGGTAGTGTGTATGGCAGAGTATGGCAATGCATGTGTATGATATTAAGTGTGATAGATCTTGAAAAAGTGTGTCTGGTAGTGTGTATGACAGAGCACTATACTGTGTGTGAAGGTATGGTAGATGTGCAAGAGGTATGTATGAGGTTAGCTAGTGTGTATATAGCAGTATGTGAGAATATGATAGTACATGTAAGAGGTTTGGGAGTGTGTATGAGGGTATGACAGGATGTGTGTGAGTTTGATGTGTGTGAGAGTATGAAAGATTGCATAAGAGTTCTGGTAGTGTATATGACAGATTATTATAGTTTGTGTAAGAGAGCATGATGGAGTACATAAGAGGTTTGGTAGTGTGCAGATTATGGCAGTGTATATGACAAAGTATGGTAGTATGTGTGTGAGAGTATGAAAGTGTGTAAGAAGTTTTGTAGTATGTATGACAGAATATGGATGTGTGTGAGACAGCATGATGGAGTGTGTATAAGTTTGGGTACTGTGTATGACAGAGTATGACAGTGTATGAGATGTCCAGTTTGATTTATAGCCTAAAATACCTCTCATACGCCTTCCTTACCTGTTACACGTAATGGTGCAGAGCTGCTCTTCTTCTCCCCCGTGCTCGACTGACTGGAGTTGGACGAGTCATAGTTGGACAGCGAGCTGGAGGGAGAGCCCATATCGAAACGGGCTGCCGTGTTTAACGTGGCATTTGGAGATGAGTGGCCTGAGTCAGGTTGCTTATACTCCAGATCTGCTGACGGATCCCTCGACAAGACACGATGTTCCACGCTCTGGGAAGAAGTCAGGACAAAAAAAATCGTAGTTTATAAATATCATATTTAGTTATAAAGCCTTTCGCTTTATTTATACTGAAACTTAATCACGAAATCACTCCTCTAGAATCTGCCACTTGCTGATTTAGATGCAAGGTCGCTGCTGTTAGGGTTTCTGGTATTACATATGGATTTGGTGTCATCTCCATTAAGGTGAATACCTTGATTTGTAATGCAGAGGATTTTTATTATTAAGACCACAAACAGTAACACATGTTGTGCTTCTCACCATGTTTTCGACTGTACGGAGGTACTTGGCACACTGCTCATGTCCGTTGTATTCAGCCAGATCTGCTGCAGTAAAGCCATCCTGGTCCCGAATACCCAGATCCACTCCATTCACCACCAGAATCTGACAGCACTGTGAGGACAGAAAGAGTAAGAGAGAGACTTGGAGACAGACAGTAATACAATCAAGTCCAAAATTATTGGCACACTTCACAAGCTCTGAATATCCTTTGCTGCATGTTTTATTTGTTTAATTATGTCTTTCTGCTAATTTAATGACGCGAGGCAATAATTTTTTAAATTAAAGGTCTACAGGAACTTTCTGATCTATGGTTATTGCCGGATACCCTCTGGCAATGTGTATGCCTTAAAACTTTTCTTGGTGGTTTGTCCCATTCACAAAGAGACTTCACTTTTTCAGTCCCCACCCCCACCCGACCCCACCCCACCCATTCTTGCCTCCCCCACACTCAAACACCCTCCGTTCCCTCCACCACATACATATTTTTAACATTTCCAATAAAATATGGACAGTCACCAGATTCCCAATGATACACTCTTAGCCTCATTAGCAAAAACTAGTCAACCATGACACAATGCATTGGATACAGCGATTCTACTAAACACATAATAATATCTGTGGCAGTGTTACTCCCTGCCATATGTTAGCCTATGAAAAAGAGCTATGGGCTCTTAAACCAATGGCTGAGGTCAAAAGAGCCTCTTGCTGAAAAAGCATATTCATGATGACAGCTGTCCTGCGTTCAAACTTAGAGCGACAGAAAGAGTGCGAGTCTGCCCTCGTTCTCTCTGGACCACTTTGCTGGGATAGAGTTACTAACATCCAGCCCTGCTCTCCAATCTTATTCAACCTGCTGTTTCACTTCTCACAGACAATTAACTGGTTTTAGACATTAAGCAAATCAGAAGCCAAAACCCAAATCAATTAGCTGGAAAAAGATTTAGTTAATGTGTATGCGGGTAAACAAAAGATTTAACTTACTGCTTATAGTTTAATTGAATTAAACTATATAATGGTTGTTCACTCTGAATGACAATAGCTACTGTATATAAAAGACTGTTTTGTAGTCAGGGGTCAAGTGATTTCCTTTGTACATTAGTCATATAATCACCATCAACCATCTAAACAGCAGCAATTTTACATTCATTATACACTCCTAGATACAGTCATCTCTCAATATTAATAAAACAAGACCAATAATGCATTAGCACTGAAATGGCATTGCAGCTAAGGGAATCACACTGAAACAGTTTTAGAATTTAGACTCGAATGACCTTATGTACAGGTTACGAAACGTGCTACATGGGCGGAAAAGCCACGGATATTCCCTTTAATGGCAAAATCTGCTCTGGCAGATCGCTTACGCTTTAGTCTGTGAGTCATGCAAATGCTGGTTTTCCACTTTGCATGTGAATTAACCAACACCTGCTTTCTCCTCTGTGTGCCAAGCCCATATTCCATTTAATTTGCAGCATGAGTTCCACAGCAAATACAGCGAGCATGATTACTCATTTAATGGTATCACTTAGATCAAATTCTCCATATACTGCATTTGCCATATACGCAATAGGTCAAAGATTCTTACATTTTCATGTCTCATAAATCTTTGGTATGTAGTATGACACCATAACATATATTTTATATTTATTATTAATAATATAATATTGTAACATAGAGCATTCTCTCACACTTAATTCTGTGCACCACCCACCTCCAGCTCTCCATTCTCAGCTGCATCATGGAGAGGTGTCCCACCCCAGCTGTCTGTCACGATTTCACCACCGTGGAGGAGGAGCCAGCTGAGAACCTTGGCATGGCCTCGGCTGGCAGAAAAGTGCATGGCAGTGGCACCGTCATTGTCCCGGTCAGACAGGCTGATGTTTGTAAAGCTCATCTGCATAGAAATGAAACAGACACAATGTGGGATACTGGCAGACAATCAGAGTGGCTCAGAGGATGTTAGGAGCCTTGTACAAACACAAGAGATAGTGAAGTGCCTTTATAATGATAGTCTGAATTTACATAGTTCAGTTCAAAGTGGAATTACATTGTCATCTGCAGAATATTCAGCTTTCAGTTATAATTCCACCCTCAACATTAAACTTGCTAGGGCCTGTGCTATGAATAAAAATCATTCCAGTTGGTTTTGCCTCCATAACATTACAGTGTACATCTACAAGATTAGGTAGTGTTTATTTTTATAGATTACAGACACCTGTGTCCTAAACCACATTGTATTAAGACTGCATGAAATTACCAAAGAACTAAATTACAGTGTGTGCGTGTTGCGTGACCCTTTTTCCCCCCATATCATTTTATTTGTCAAACAGTTCCTTTAAATTATCTCCATTAGCTTTACTTTGAGTTTAACTAATGTGCAATGAGTAATGTTCAGTGGGCTTAAGCACCTCTTTGAATATAAAACAAATCCAAAGAGAGAAACATTTCACAAAAGTGTAGCAACTTAAGAGGAATGGCAATTTTCCAACTGCTGGGTGAAAGGGCACAGTGAATGAAGGTATAAGGAAGTATAAACTGTACTCATGTAAATGCTTTATATTCATAATTGTACATGTAAATAAGAAATGACTATAAATTCCTGCAACATCTTTTTTCACTCACCAGCCAAACAATGACAGTGTTATGCCCCATCTGGGCGGCAGCATGCAGAGGCGTCATCCCATCATTGGCTCTAATAGCTGGCTCTGCACCACAGTCCTTCACCAGGTACTGGACAGCCTCTAGATGGCCTTCCTGACATGCAAGATACAGAGGTGTGGCACCGTTCTTGGTTTGGAAGTTGACAACACTGGAAAAAATAAATGATCAAAGATCAAAAATAGCTCAGGAGGAGTTAACTGAATTATATAAGGTCAACCTGACAAAAGAAAAGAGGATGGAATGGATCAATGTTTTAGCAACAGAATTAAACATTGTTTTAGGTTTGATTTCCAGCTCATTATGGAAACTGAAACAGAAAAAGGGTGCTTTTTATATTTCAGTTAAATCAAATAACCACTATAACTACATCTATCCACTGAAGAAATCAAGCATCATCGTGAAGATTTAAATCTCAGATTTCTGTAAAACAGAACTGATGGTCACATGATTAATTGGTGACATAATGATGTGCTGCTTTAATATTTAACATTATTTAACATAATTTAATAAACTCATAAACTGATCCAAACTCTCCTATCACATTAGGAGATCAGAGTGTGAATGAGAGCCTCCTGTCTAAATCCCATAAGGATGGTTTTATTTAGAAAACGACTGACAAGTTAGCAAATGAGTTCCTTAAGAGGATTAGTGTTGCTCCATTGGTTTCAGTGTTACACAGGGCTAAGTGACACAAATGAGTGAGAGGTTCAAGGAGGCAGAAAGAGAAGAGTGGAAGAACTGGATTCCTCTTGAAAAGGTCCCTTTTCACAAAAGAAAAACCACATACACTCTCACTTTCTCTCTTATACTCTCTCTCTCTCTTTCCCACACACTGGAGGAAATATTCCTTTCTGCAATTAAATATACAAGGTCAATTATTGTGTTTATAACAATTTTAAGCCCAACAAACTTGTCAACAAGATTATGCAGGTCCATAAACAAGGCAAAAAATAGTTCCCATATATCTGACCAGGTCTAAATGAAAACAAAGAGGCACTGAATATTTCAAACTAGGAGAAGAGGACTTATTCAGGGGCTCTGTCATTAGGAAGTGGTCAGATGGGTGAAAGATTAATGAGTGTAACCTAGCAGGCTCAGTCACCTGTGTACTGGGTCAGAAGAGAAAGCAGAATAAGCTCAGAATCACTCTACCACACCACACACGCTCGCGAGCACACACACACACACACACACACACACACACACACACACACACACACAATCACGCACACTTCAGAAACAATACAGGCACATTACAGGAAACAGAAATGTATTCAAAACATATTCAATATCTGGCCATCATGACATGTCCTGATTTCCATGTCTGATGTCACCACTTGTCTCAGTGGCAGGATATGTGTGAATAATTTAGCCTCAAGTAAAAATGTTTGTCTCCTCCTCTCACACAAGCAGGTACAAGGGAATAAATAGCTGTAAAAACTCAGCCAAAAAAGTCACACTTGACCTTTTGTTCAAAGGACAAACACTCGGCTAAGCAAAGTGTCACACTCATTTTCATAGCACGGACATATTGGATATCTGGAGAGAGATACTAAGTGTTTTTCTCACAGAGGTAAATTGCAGTTCAACATGCTAACATTACTGCAAATGAAATGACTAACAAGATTGAAATTCAGTGTTTGTCAAACACAACACTCAGTATGCTAAGCTCTTTTAACATTTAATCTAACATTTAATCTTAGCTTAAACCTTTTTTGTATTCATAAGGTTCTAAACAAAAAAAATCTAGCAAAAGAAATCATTTCACCCAAGACTTTACAAGAAATAGACCAAACTTTTAAGCAATTCTGCTCCCAGAGCGCTATCAAAGCTAGCAATAAATAAAATATAGCAAGAACTAGCTAATAATGGTCAAGTTAACTTGTTCCTTCTAGCGTTGATTCATTGTTATACATAATTAGCAAAATTAGCCTTCCTTTCAGAATGTTTAAGCACAAAAAAGAAAGACAAAATCAACCTAAACCACTTGAACAGATCATCCAAATAGCTATAGTTTTGTTTGAGCAAGACCCTTATCCCTTTACTGCTAGCTAGATGCTAACACAAGTTGCTCTGAGTAAAAGCTTCTTTTAAATAAAATGACAGTTAGCAATAAAGAGAGAGATCCTGCAGAAAGTAAGAAAATACTGTATGTCAAATAATAGTAAAGTCCAACTTAATTTGTCACTTTAATGTATGTTTCTTCAGCGTGGTCACCCTCTTTGGACCGAAACACTTGCTAAGCCCAGCTAAAGCCTTTAATCTGCACTAACTGATTGCATAACTGCCCACTTCCATGCAGAGTTTTACGTCTCTGGCACGTTTTATGTCCATGTGTCTTGTGTTGTGTATATATGCCATTAGCATTATCAGTGGACAGCCACAAAATATAGTCCACAGCCTGTGACAACAGGATACGAGCAGACAAAAGCCCAATCTGATCCGCTTTCATAAATCCCTGCCACACTGTCCAAGTGCTTTATCTACATCTGTCTCCGATCCCTTTCACTATTTCACAAAAGGACACTGATATCCTAACGAAGGACACATTCCACACCATTAAACAGCTGGCGTGAAAACCTGTTGATAACAGACAGCACGTCTGCTGTTCAGAACAGATAGCAAAGAAACAAGATGGGACAATTTAGACTTTTTGACAAATCACAATTCATGAGTGCAATACTATTCACGAAATGGTGCTAATGAGCCATTTAGCCTTCTGTTTATCTGGTGTTTGCTACACAAAAAAGAATACATTTTGCATGGGGACTATAAGTCAATACATCTCCAGTGTAAGTTCTCTTACATTATACATTAATCAGTGCTTCATCATTGTGGTACAACATTAAACTTAAACAGAGTAGTATACATTTCCTTTCACAGTCTAGTTGGGGTGGTATTTCAATTCAATGCAATTCCATTTTATTTGTATAAAACTTTTAACAATGGATAAAAATGGTGAGAAAGCAGCTTTACAGAAATTTGGGTGAAGATTTTAGAATAACAAAATCACTAATGAACAAGTGTTGAGCCAGTATGAGGAAAAACATTGAGAGGAAACAGACTCAAAAGAGAATAGATTCAGGATCAGCATATTTAGAATAAGAGTCCTGGGATCTTTATGAGTCTTTATGATTACAGCAGGAGTTCAGTCTAGTGTCATTCCCCATTTGTTGTAGCTTGTTTATTTTCTCAATTCCAGTATTAAGAAGGTTTGTGTTATGTAGTTCCCAAATTATACAAAGCAATCTATGTGGTATCACCTGAGTAGTATCATCATAAAGCATCCCAATGAAGTTTGGTTGTATCAGCATTGAAACGCTATCAAAACTGTCAAGTGCCAATAAGAACACTATAACCCTAATGAAGGTCACTCTCAGCATCTGGCACTCATCCCGAATCTGCCATATTTCAATGAAGTAACAGATTCTGCCATGGGGGTGTTATCTCCTGTCTTCAAAAACAACCCTATCAACACAAGGCAGGTCCGGCAGAAAGCGGACCTCTATTCAACAGTATTTGTTTACCTCATTAGGCCAGGGGTCACCATGGTGACGGAAGCTCACACTGCTGAATGGGACTGAGGTATTGAGCACTAGCACAGCTTTCTTCCTTATTAAAATTTCAGGAGTATTGCATCTGTCCAACTCAAGAGGAAGTCTAGTAGTCCAGTCCAGGCTAGGCCTAAAACTCACCCATGCTGCAAGTGTATCCAGCCCACATGTACGCCTTTTAGCAAACTCCATTCCATTTTTGGGTTATTATTCAGTTATTCATCTTAGAGCGTATTATTCAGTAAATACTATGAGTGTCTACTGTAAAACTAGAACTGTGTAATTATAAAATTGTCGAATGTCATTGGGTATTTGGAATTTAAGTAATTAAAGAACTTGACACAAATATTTCTCATTATTCTTAAGTTGCCTTTTGGGAAACAATCCCTGCGGACAGCAACAAATGTAACCAGTGCAATTTGTAACGCATGAGTCATGGGCTGTAGGATGCATGTGCATTGTTGCTACATTCAGGCTTTTCTAGGAATCACTGCCAAGATGGGCAGAATGCTCAAAAACACTGGCAGGTAGGGTCATCAAAGACACTAAGAAGATGAAGAAAGCAGAAAGGTTCATGGAAATAAACTAGAAATAGTTTACTTTGAATAAATTAATTCATGAATAAATCTAGCATTATTGTGTTTATTGCTGGGCAGCACAAATCACTGGACAATGTCTTGAACATATATGATAGATCAGATATTTTATTTTAATTTTAAGTAAAAAGGTAAAACAACCAGTGTACCATCATGTGTACCATTGCAACACCCACCATGTCAGTGTCATTGCTGTGCTTAAAATGGGCCACCACTCAAATGATATCCAATCAGTAGTTCTCACTTTCCAACACTGACTGATAAATTGTGCATAGAACCAGATGAGATACTCATTTGATCTCATCATGAGATATTAATTTTATATATTTACAATGTTTGATGTACATGACAAAACGTCCAGTGAATGTACATGCAAAATAGGTGTACCTGAAGTTGCAACTAAAAGTATATACACTCACCAACCAGTTAATTAGGATCACCTGTAAATCTGTGCATTCATTCAATTATCCACTCAGCCAATCACATGGCAGCAGCACAATGCATATAATTATGCAGGTACAGGTCAAGAGCTTCAGTTAATCTTTACATCAAACATCAGAATGGGGGGGATGATCTCAGTGATTTTCATCATGGCAAGGTTGTTGGTGCCAGATGGCATTGAGTACTGATCTCCTGGGATTTCTACACACAACAGTCTCTAGAGTTTATGAGCAGCAGTCCTGTGGGCATAAATGCATTGCTGTTGAGAGAGGTCAGAGGAGAACGGCTAGACTGGTTTGTGCTGACAGGAAGTCTGCAGTAACTCAAATTACCACTCTTTACAACCATGGTGAGCAGAAAAGCATCCCAAAATGTACAACACATCAAATCTTGAGATAGACGGACTGCAAGAGCAGAAGACCACATCGGGTTCCACTCCTGTCATTGCAAGAAGAGGAATCTGAGGCTACATTGGGCATGGGCTCACCAAAACCTGACAGCTGAAGACTGTACAAACATTGCCTGGTCTAGTTTCAATCTTCAAGTGTTTTCTTTCACCTGTTGCATGCTTGACTGTTTAAGGAATGGAAACAATAAAAATGTCAGCTAGCTGGGGACCTTGAAAACTGTTTAAAGACTTCTAGGTCACATTCAATATATATCTGGGATTTATGAATGGGGATGCACCTGCAGGTTGCCACCTGATTTGCAAATTACACAAAAGGCCTCGGTGTTGTCGTTAAGGATGTATGTGTTCAATGGTGCATGTAGAATCTGAATCACAATAACAAGGCCATAAGTGTTAAGCGTTATCTCTATGGAGCAGAGTTCCTCTGAGACAGAGCTGATTAACAACAGCGTATATGTGTGTTGCACGAGAGGTAGACAAAAGGGTGAAGAGCATAACTTATTTTACAATGCTGTTTTGCTGTATCTCGCAAAAGTT
>CM074952.1:20648900-20665624 GCA_037577455.1 Pangasius macronema
TAGAAACACATCGATATGCACATTAAACCTTTAACAAGCATGGATTGTTCATTCCATACATGCACAGTGTTGTATACAAAAGCTACTGATCCTGTGATAAATATACACTAACAGCAGCTAGCATGTTGGACTGGAATAACACATACACATCTGGTTCTATAACATAAACCTACTCTCTTGACAGCATGTTATTTTGTTAAATGAGTGACAAAAAGCAATTATTTATCCTGCCATTAAGTATAGCACCGTTGAGCATCTACACTGTTTAGCTTTAGCCTCACTGATTTTCCAGTCCCCAGTTTTTACCACGCTCACCCAGAGTGCTGCCAAGATCAAAATTCTACCTGTAAGAGCAAAATTTTCCAACCTGATGCATACAAATGGACATGTAATAACTATATGATCAGCTGAGGATAATTACTTTACATCCCATGTTCTTGAGTATACTGAAATTTTATTTAATATCTACAATATTTATTAAATGTGGAACAAAACTGTATCAACCATACAGATCGTATGAGAGAGAAAATATTATGATTCAAAAGATGTATTTGTATCTGAAGACTTTTTCTGTGCTTTTGACGTTTTCTGTGAATTCCAATTCAGCCAATCAAATTCTATACATAACAAATTCTTTATCATGTATAATGACCAATTGAGCCTCAGCCCAGTAAAAACATCTGATCAGTCAATGGGCCATGATCATAGTGGTCTAAGCTGTAGCATAAGCTAGTCTGGGTGTTAATTCACCCCTGTGTGCATCTAAATGGTCTTACTTTGGGCTGTGTCCCAATAGCAGCCTGAGCATGGCCAAGTCGCCTTTAGCAGCAGCGTAGTGAACAGGCACAGCGCCTGTGTCCATGGCAACGCTGGGATCCCCTTCTCCACTCTTTAGTAACCAGTCTGTGACCTCATGATGGCTGAAGCGTGAAGCCAGGTGCAGGACGGTGGCTCCTGAGTTGTCTTTATCCTGCAAACACAAGAGGAACAATTAAATAAGGAATAAAACCCTCGAAGGTTATGCAGTCATTGGAAACTAATCAATGATGTGGTCATGTGATGTGGTCCAACACATAGTGGAATTACTGTTAACACCACAAAGTTGATTATTTTCCAGTAACAGTATACCAGAGCAATTTGGCAATGATTACAATATGCTATTAATTATAGAAAGGCACCTCATACATTTTATTCCTTTTTTAATAATTTACTCACATATGCTGTCACTCAGATTTACTAACAGAGCATGTTTTCAGTTTAAAAAAAAAAGTTTTTCATTTCCATTGAATTAAAATGACCTTTTTCACTGGAGATTCCATGTCAGGTGTATCCAACGTCGTGACTCAACTTTGGGAAAAGTTCTCAAACCATTTGGAAACTAGTGAAGCTATTTATTAGCGATTTATTCTCTCTGTGGGCTTTGAATCGTTAGACAGTAGTGAGGTTGTTTAGCTACAGCTAAAGAACTCATGATAGCCAGCCAGTGACCAACTTGAGGCGACTGTGCTTTTCTGAGTATTTTTATATTTCAACTCTGTTATATTAGGAGAGAGTTAGTCATCCTGCTGTGTATATTTATTACTGCCTGGGTCATAACTAATGTCTTTGACAAGCTAGAAAACAAAATACACAGAAAACAGAAATCAGGTAATAAAAATACACGCACTGGAACTGACCAGATGTGATTGTTTTGTTCTCTATGCTGTATTTCAGGTAGCTAGATCAAGTTAGCTGGCTAGCTCTACTGGTGTCAGATATACAGACATACAGTGGAAATTACATACAACAGATAATTATTTCCTCGAACTTGCAAATACTTGAGCTGCATCCAAAACTGTGTACTAAAATGTTATTGCACCATTGGTGTCTACATTTTAGGCAAACTACTTAGTATGCATTATGCAGTTTGGGACACAGCCATGAATTCTGTATGAATGTGTACTGATTTGGCACTCACAGCCATGAGATTTAAATTGACAGTGAAGAAAGGCACTGCAGAACCCACATTATGAATTGTTCTTGGCTTGCAATAGCCTTTTCCTACCGGAGAGGGCAAAATTCCAAAATCCTCCATCCTGTAGCTTTAAGAGGCAGTTCAAACAAACATAAGCTCTTTTAGTGATACTTCAGTGGCCACCTCATGCCTCCAACACAGTGTTGCTGCTAATCCCGTAAGGTTTATGTTACATCAAATGAAACAGAGCTTCCGACTTGCAGAGGAGATAACTGATGTTAGTGAATGTGAGAAGGAGAAAGAACATGGAAATGAAAGAGGGAGCTCTGGTTACATGTCCATTATGGCAGCTACCACCCTAACCTTTTAACACAAAGGTCACTGGATATAAATCCATTTATGCCTTTACATCATATGCTAGCCTGAGTTTTATACTGGTTGCTTTACTTTTGTGTGTGTGTGTGTGTGTGTGTGTGTGTGTGTCTGTGTGTGTGTGTGAAACACAGCACTGCATGCCCTAAGCAGCAGCAAAGATGCTTCCGGAACCTTTAACTACTGATTAATTTAAAACAAAACCTTAAAACTCTAAACCTGGTTAATTTAAAACTAAATATTAAGTAATGAATTAACTAGTATTTACTGCATGCAACTCTTTTCACACATTTCAAGATAACTGTGTGAAGCACTAACAAGATGTACAACTCTATTTATATCTAAAATCAGATACTGACTGAATTTTGAATACATACTGTTCATGATTCAATATATATTTAAAAGATCACAGTTGCATGGTTCAGGCCTCCCTATATAACCTATCAAATAGAAGTTAGCATAGTTTAAGGAATACAAATTTATAAGAATGCATCAGTGGTGGCTCTTCCATAGAGGCAGATCAGGCAGAGCCCTCATTCATAACCTCAATCATTTAAAATTCCACTGAAATATTTTGAACAAAGGTGACCAACGATTAAAAAACTCATAGTAGCTAATGTTGCATTGATTTGGTCACCTTTCTGGATGTTGCGTAATCATAGGGTAGGATGCTCACGTCCCCATTTAGCTCCATAGTTATTATTGCACCTACTGGTCAAAAATAGAAGCTACAACAAGTGCTAATGGAGGTTCATTGGGGCAAGAATCACGCTGCCCCATACTCATTCTATGAATGTTCTGTTCGGGGAAGGGGCAGCAGACAGGACAGTTAATGAACCACACCTGCTGTATCAAGCACAGTTGATCTTTTAAAGAAATATATTTGAACATAAGTGAACACAGCTGAAAATCTTTTTAGTCCACAGCTTTTAATCCTCTCTCTGATTAGAAAGAATGTGATTAGCAAGTTTAATATATACTGTTATGTAGCTAGCTATGGAACTAGCTAGGTGGTTAACGTGTCTGTGAAGTGCAATTATCGGCAACCAGACACCGTCATAATTGCACCAACTGCTTAAAAAATTATAATGTCTGATGTGATAAAAATAAACTGCTGAAAAATTGATGAGCTAAATGTCTTTACAAATTAGACAAATTAAACAGAAAGGTGGCAGTGTTATGGCACAGATGTTCAGCTTGATCAATTATAGGAATTGTATTTTTTTTTTTTACTTAATGTTGGGCTATTATGGGGTTACTCTAAATATTCACTAGATGGTAGCCTATAGCATAAATCAAATGTGATAACCTCTTGATTTAATTTTGTTTGAGGCTATGTCATTATCAAGACCATCCTGCCTGGCTCACACCTATGGTCACAAACCCCTCCTCAAATGCACATCATATATTCAGAATAATTAAGGCTAGAAAAAAGAACAGGGTTTGTAGTCTGAGCTTTAGATATGAAAACCAATACACTCCCCTTTGCTCCTTATAATTCCTACAAATATTGCATGAGATCAGGTTGCTGAAACAGGAAGCCATGTGGAGTACCACAGTGGCGTCATTCAATTGGCCCATACCATCCAGGGCATGCAAATCAGAGCACAAGGTTGTATGAAGAAAAACAGTAACTGCCTTGTTGTGCCGCTTTACAGAAGGAAAGGAAAGATACGGTACTAAAAAAAATGAGATAAAAAATACACACTGTGTGTAAGCAAGGCTCCGCAAGTTTCCAGGTCTCTTCCGAGTGACTATTACTCTGGACAGCCTTTAATAGGCTAGCTTATATCTATACAGTATGGTCTATATTAAGACCTCTTTTTTTCACAACAGTCAACTTTTACACCCTTGAAAAAATGTGAACTGGGGTCTGTTTCTTTTATACATTTATAATAATATGCACCATATTCTCCTATTCAAAATTTGATTTCAGCCAAGCACTTTTTTCATAATTATGAGAGCCATTTTGTTGGGTTTGGGAATGCACTCACTCAATTACACCTAGATTGTATATCATATCTGAAGCCTGTACAGATATATGTTTAACACGATTCAGCTCTAAGATCATGAAGTGTTCTTACCCATTTAACAGGTCATTTGGAATCTACATTGTACTTTATATGATGGCATGAACTTAATTCAACTTAAAACACTGGCTAGATAACAAGTCATATTACATATATTCCAAACTGTTCAAGTCATAGGCCAAAAAATAAGATTTTTATGTGTCCAGGAAAATGCTGTTTTGTCGGTTAAAGACTTGTTTACAGGCTAACTATGTAAACTGTGTAAATTCCTGAAAATATATTACACTGAAAACAGTACAAGTTCCAGTAGCGGCATCACCAAGTCATGCACGCAGTTATATGCAAAGATTTGGGCCATTGTTGCGGTATACAAACAAATGGAGTATGGGCAAACAAATCCCGATTCTTGTACAATGTCCTATAATGCATATCATTATTACTGTAGAAAACAAAGGCCTAGGAGATATCACTTGATGGAACTAAACAAAACTGTGTGAATTAGTGTTCCCATGTTCATTACTATACCAATATTTTCCAACCCAGCCTTCAGCACTCAATCTATCCCAACATGCCCCACTTCACACACATATGAACCAAGCAATCAAGACCACTGAGTATGGACAGTGTATTAGGAGCTGGGACAGAACAAAGATGTAGACCCTGAGCACTGTATTTAGTTACACTGAGCTAAAGCATACATTGTTGCTCAACGCTAGTGGCATCATGTACCATTCATAAATGTCTATAAACTACAGCCAATAAAAATGACTAAAACAATGGGCACAAGGGCTCAATGTAACTATCCAGTGATTACATTATCAATTTTTGTAGACAGTGTAGGCATAAAGGTTTTTCATAAGTTTTTAAAAATGAATCAATACTTCTTTTGGTAGTTTTCTACCAAACCTATATATTCTGATACATATCCTGTATAGTAGAAATGTCTTCAAGTGTTGTGATTTTTATGATATTGGCCACCCCAATGGATATAATATTAATGGTGTCACTTTTTATTTGTGACACATAAAGCTGCATGATTTTCTTCGGGATGATACAAATGTGTGGCATTCTGATAAAATCAGTCTAATTAACAAAAGAATTGGACTAATTAATAATTACCTAGCTACCTTAAAGGAGACATCATAAACAAAACGGCATTTTCCTTGTCAGTTCATATAACATATCACTGCAACTATCAGCCAGTGATCTGTATCAAGAAGTGACACGAATCAAGAAACCAGCAAACGGTCCAACCTACATGAGTAACCACACACAGAGGCTTCATACTTCACTGTCACGACTCCGGTTTCACCTCACCCTGCTTGCGTCATGTCCAGTGTAAAAATATGCTGTTATTATTCCGCATGCGTTAATTAACTCCCAAGATGACAAAAGAAAAAAGGACAGACGGTTATTTCCAGTGACCAAATTCCTCCTAACATGTTTTGATACTGATATACTCATGTAGGTACGCTAATATATGTATCCAGTATTCCAATTTTATAAATTAAAAAGTGTCTGATTATATTTCAGATTAGGGTATTAGCCAGTTATGATTAAATACCTGACCTTAATGATATTAGATATATCCATAGTGGGAAAAAACATCAGATTTAGATAGGGAATAAGAGTAGAATTTATGTGCTTGAAGTTATTCACTGACCCAGATATACTGTAAACATCCTGCATACAGCACTGTATTCAGATCAGTCACAACCTCAGCACCCAGATGAGTAAACATGTTGACCATGGCATTAAAGTATGACAAAGTATCCCATCCAGGTAATAAGACTGTACTGTGTATGGACACACTGATGTGTCAAAAANATATATATATATATATATATATATATATATATATATATACACTCCTGAACAAAATCTTAAGACCAGGGAAAATATTAAAAGTATTCACACTTGGCTCTGGTGGATCATATATATACACTTGTGTGTGTGTGTGTGTGTGTGTGTGTGTGTGTGTGTCTGTGTTTCCAGATTGAAAACAGGTTGCTGTGACATAAAATGCATGTTTAACATTTGGAATGTCAGTATCCTAGCAACTACTCAAAATGTACCAAAATGTACTTAAGAAGCCAATTTAATAAGGTCCATCTTATTAGCAGGGGTGCATGATTTAGACAAAAAAAAAAAAAAAACCTCTAGTGATCATTTGACATTAATATGAATCATGCTAATTTACAAATAACTAGTCCTGTTTTAAGACAATTTTCAGAAGTTTACATTTTTGGAAATGTAAGCAGCATTTTTATGTAAGTAACTTAAAAAATATTTTGTGTAGATAAGTATATTTTATGCCACCCTTGAGAGGCAAAAATTTTCTTTATTGTGTATTTTTGTTTTAGTAAAACTTAATGTGGGCACAATCTTTATTCATTGAAAACCCAAAATGGCAAATTGAGCACAAAGAGTAAATATTGTGTATTTTATGATTTCTTCACCTTGTGGCCACATTAACCTAACTCATATACTCAGTTTGGTATATTGTGCACACATTGTAATGGATAAGCTTCCCAAGAAAGATGCAGCTGTGTTTAAAAAGGTGTATTTCAGTCCCCATTAAGAATATTATTAAATTAACATACTTTGGTATGTGGATGTGTTATTCAGGTATATTACAGACTCAATGAGGATACTGATAGTGTATGAGTTTTACGGTCAACAATACAGATGGGAAGTTCAGATCGTTTGTGGTGCAGTCGTGGCCTAATGGTCTGAGAGTCGGACTTGTAACCCAGAGGTTAACCTGAAGGTCGTGGGTTCGAGTCTCGGGTCCGGCAGGGATTGTAGGTGGGGGGAGTGAATGTCCAGCACTCTCTGCCATCTTCAATACCACGACTGAGGTGAGACCCTGAGCAAGGCACCGATCCCCCAACTGCTCCTCGGTCGCCGCAGCTAAAATGGCTGCCCACTGCTCAGGGTGTGCGTTCATGGGTGTGTGTGTTCACTACTGTGTGTGTGCACTTGGATGGGTTAAATGCAGAGCACAAATTCTGAGTATGGGTCACCATAATTGGCCCCAAAGTCACTTCCACTTCCACAGTGATTTGGATCCAGTCATTGAATTTCAATGAGATTGGGAGATTGCGTGGCTATAGATGTGAATTCCATAAAACAACACATTAGGTACCATGGGCTGCAAATCACTACCCAGTCCCTCTTGGGCCACATTACAACTAGTCACAGCTAGTTCAGAGCCTGCCAGAGCATACCAGCTGGCCAAGGCCGATTCAGTTTCATTTGGGATTTACAATGCTACTAAGGCCAGAGTTTAATGTAGTGGTTCAACTCCTAAGTCATCAGCCTGGAAAATCTTCCCAGACATTACTGTAGACATAGCATCCTCCATCCAAGGAAGGCTGGTCACTGAGCTATAAAGAGGGTTCTGTTGATGAGCTTCCACACTGTGCTGTCTCAAGTCCAGAATCAAGTGCATTTTAAGAATTTGTATGTCCATAAATAGTGCAATACAATTCATATTGCACAGATTTCTGTCATTAGCCTAAAAAAGCATTAAAGCTGGGAAGGTAATTATAGCTTGTGTGTGGCTGTTACTTGAAGTGCAGATTGGTGTGTTCTTTTGTACTGTTGATGACATTTAACTGCAGTAAAGTAACATAAAATAGCAATGTCCTGAATCAGTTTTTGCATTAACTATGGAAAAGATTACTAGACCGTAATAGTCATGCCACCCCTAGAAGAGACCAGCTCTTAAAATTGTGAAACCTTTTCCTATTGATCTAATTATTATTCTTATATCCTATTTATTAAAGATAGGACCCATCATACCCAGGCAGACATAATTATACATACAATGTACACATTGCATAACACAAGACAGGATATAAGCCCAACTCCCTGATAACTGTTCAAACCAACTGTAGATTGTCATATGTATATATACTTATATTGTTAATCCATATGGATATCCATGTCTTTTTTAGTGCAAAATAGTGTACCAAATGTCAGTAGTCTAAACTGTTCAGTGTATTGCTGTCCTGTTTTTGCTGGACCTCCACAAAGATAGCAGCCCTTTTCGCTGTTTGAAGAAAGAATCACCCACTTTGATTGTCTCTGCTCACTCTTACTAGGGTGTAAGAATCATGTCAAAGTTGTTACTGTCTTGCTGTCTACCTCTCTGCACTGATTTTGTAGCGGAGGACAAAGTAGGCAATAAGACGCAGGGAGACAAAGAAGATGCCCAGCACAACGAAGTCCAGATACAACTCAGCCTTCTCAACATCCAGCTCCTTCAAAATAGCCTTGGATTTTTGGAAGTGGCATGTCTCATCTTTGTCACAGTGTAGGTCCTCACGGTCCAGTCCATAGATGGACAAGATAACTCCTTCAAAACCATACCTGAAAAGCATAAAACATTAGACAACTGCCAACTAACATATTAGAAGAATGATTGAATTAACAGTCTTTATTTTCACTTGAAGAAAGGCTTCCAGATTTATGCACAAATATTGGTACTCTCCAAGCAAAATCAGTCATCCCATCTCTGCCCTCCCCACACACACACAATGCTGGTTTGTAGTAAACATCACCTTAATACACTATTTTCTATTACCAAAATATTTGTGCGCTTGACATAATTATAATTATAATAATTATAATATAATTATAGTAATTATAAGCCCAGATACATCACTTTTACATTTTAAAATATTCTTAATAAAGGCAATGTATAAAATAAAATGAATTAGACTACTATTACTATTATTAAAATTGTTTCCCAAAACTAAGTATTATACTTCTTACCTGACATAGGAAATGTAAGATATCCACTGGAGGTATTTTGGGATGGTGTCAAAACTGACAAAAAAGCCTGAAAATAGCAGCACAGGTATGGCTGTCACTGGCCCTACAAAAGTGGCCACCTAAGAAATAGAATATTATGAAAAAACAATACATTATTAAGTCAGTAATTACATTAAAACATAATTAAAAGTATTCTATTAAAGGAGATGCCAATTTAGGATCACCTGCAATGATGTAGACGCTGCCCCAATCAAGAGACCCAAAGACTGTGCAACTAACGACGTCAGCGTACCCAAAGCCAAGAAGAGGATGAACCGAACAGCATCTGATGGTTGAGAGGTCATCCAATAAACAATGCTGCAGTATGCCACTGGGAATACAATCTATAAGCCAGAATCAGTAAAATCAATTATAAGTACATTCCATTGTTTTAAGAATTTACAATGTTATAGTACTCAAAATTTAGGAGTAAAAGCATTTAATCTCTTTAACAAATTGTTGTATGTAAAACCATGTTTAGCCATTTGCACTTCTTTGCTTGCTCAGGACAAGAATTAGATTAACTCACAGGTTTTTTTTTTTTTTCAGAGTTTCATTGTTTTAGGCATGTCTTACAATATTAGACTGCTGTATCAAAATATTTCAAACCCTACAAGTCTGATATAATAAAATCATCTTTATAAAATATATTAATATATTACAGTAAAATTCTAATTAGTCCTTAATGTATTAGCATTCATAATTTAAATAATCATTTTTTTAACGCTGAATGTACATAAATGGTAACAATAAAATGTGTACAAGTTCAATTATGAACAAAAGGATTCAATATGAAAAAGCTTATTCATAGTTGTTGCAACCATTACTGAATATTAGTTTTAGAGAAAAGCCTTTCTAACAGGGAGCACAGCCTGCTTATATAATGCTACTGCTGGATTTTCCTAAATTGGGAGCACCCTTCTCGGCTCTGAGTAAATCCCCTCTGAGCTTCTATAATATGTTAGTGCAATCAAAGCATACTATATGACATTTTACCTGGAATGGGACATCGGCCATAGTCTTTGCTAAGTAGTACGCCTTCAGACTGTACCAGTAATTTAAGTGTTCTCTCAAAAAGACAGCCATCTCAAGAGGAACTAGGATTGAAAATACAAATTAATGTTCAATTAATGTTTCTTGATACAAAAGAATGAGAATATACATTAGACTGTTAAGCACAGAATTATTTATCTTGAGATTATGCAGGAGATCTGATGACAAGTTATGCATTACTATCAGATAAAATTACTCATGATGCAAAAGCATCCATGCTGGTTGCAAATAATGACATGTCATGTTTTCAGACATGCAATTAAATAGAATGATACAGTAAATACTGCAGATAGAAAGGTTAATAGATATTTAATAAAAAGACAGAAAATGAATAGATATTTAGCAGTTTAATCCACTCACAGGTAAGCACAGTGGGCATCAGAGCAGCAAACATGAGGAAGAGCATAGAGAAGAAAAGGAAACCAGAGTTGCTGAGGACTTTCTTGGCCTCATTTCCAATGCCAAGGTACAGAAGCCCTATCAGGAGCCCAATTCCGATATGAGAGGTGATGCGCAGGTGGGTCAACACCTAGTCAAAAAAGGTAACACTATATGATTTTTAAAATTTTTTATTATTCACTATGCAAGGATAATGTAGAATATTTTTTTTTTAAAAAAAGACCAAACTGCTCCCAAACTTTACCATTCTCCCTGTAAATTCACTGTGCTATTAAGAAATTTATGTTCACTGATCTTTTGGAAATGGTAAAATCTACCAAGTAGCATTCAATATGCTATTATATTTGTAGATGCCAAGAGTAGTTTTAGTATCTGGCATAACAAAATGTGATAGTCATTGCTGATTTTCATACATTTGCTTTTCAACCAGTACTGCATTCTAATCTCTGCTCATTTGGAACTCATTTCATAGCAACTTTTCACAACCAGCTACCAATCATAAGACAAGTGGCCATTAATAGTTAACTCCTAACACCATAGGGGACTCTGGACTCTATTTAGGTTATATTCAGCCATCTTATTATTCATGACAGCCCCTAAAATGTATAGTCAATCAAACTCAATTTATACAGCATGATCTCTCTCTCTCTCTCTCTCTCTCTCTCTCTCTCTCTGCCTGCTGCTGGTGGATATTCCTGTGATATTAACATGGATTTGGTTATACTGAGTTAAAAATCTGTGTACAGGCAATAGTGCCTAGTTTCAAGTGTCTGTGTGGAGTTTCGCATGTTCTCCCTGGGCTTCCTCCCACTTCCCAAAAATGGAGCAGTAGGTAGATTGCCCCCAGGTGTAAATGAGTGTGCAAATAGGATAAAATGGCTATTGAAGGTGCATGAATGAATGAGATAAATGTCTTCACCTTCATGATGTCCTCACCTGATTGTCTAAATGTAATTCAACGGCCACACTCATTTGTGTTCATTTGAATTTCTCTGAACTTTTGATGCCAGAAGAACATTGCACATGTCTTGCAAGTAAGCTAGCCAGAAAACATCTGGACATGTATTCTCTTAGTTTAATGAATAATTGACTGATAGTGGTGTTTTCTTTTCTGACACTATAGCAATGCAGCAGGTTAGATCACCCACACACAAAACAAATGTCGATCAACTATTTTCATTTACATTTACATTAATTAGAAGATTAAAACTGTGTTGTTTTGGCCAGGTGAGGAAATGCACGGTTGGATTTTAACTGTGTGAGAATCTCAGCGATTCATCCATTTATTCATTCGTATTTAGAAACCACTTTATCTTACAACGCAGGTAATTAAGGGCCTTGCTCAGTGACCAAAAAGTGACAGCCTGGTGATGCTGGGATTTGATCTTACAACCTTCTGATTAGTTGCCCAAAGCTTCTGAGTCACCTTCAACATTTATATTATATTATATTACATTATATTATATTATATTATATTATATTATATTATATTATATTATATTAAAACATACAGATTGCACAAAGTCTCCTCTCATATGCATGCTTCTACTCACTGATCTCAGCTGTTTATATTTTGTTACTGTAAAGATCTTGGCTTTTTGTGTCAGTGAATTGGTATGGGCCTACTAAGTCTCATAGCTATTCTTTATTTATGACTATATGCAATAATCAGAAGTAATTATAGCATCTTGGTGAAATAAATATTTAAAGAAATTGTGTATTTACTCATTAAGTTTATAAGTTTAAGAAATATTGTATAACATACTGTATAATTTTTAATATTCCAGTCAACACATTTTGCAGTTATAGTCTTAACATTGGATGTTAAAATAATGTATACAGATTGGAAGGCGCATGTTTTGAGTTAGGCAGCGTATATTCACCCATTGGAAGGCATTTGTAAAGGAAATATTAAAAAAAACTGAACTGTTGGACAGAATTTATAGATTTAAATTTTGAAACTCCTGGCTGTTGGACATGTTGTTGAAATGCAAAATATATAGGCTAACTTGAGGTACACTGTTATTGTATATTTAATAACTGAATGCATATTTGAGTTTCTAGCCCTGTGCACTTTGCTCATTAGACCTCTGTTTCTGGACAGATTTTTCTGTTATAACAACCTACTTGATCTATTAGACAGCATATTAAATGATAATGAATGTGGCAGTTTCATAAAATGCTCCTTGATCAAATGTGATGTTACTACATTTATGCAATGATCAGTAGTTTTGCTTACCGAATCCCTCATGATGCTTAGGAATGTTCTTTTAAAGAGGATACAGAACTGCGTCTGACAACTGGCAGAGAAGCTGTGACAGCCTTCAGTGGAAGAGGAGTCCTAGAAAAAATCAAATATACCTCTTATAACACAAATTAACATAATATTATTATTTAAGTGAGCTTACATTAACCCATTTGTTTAGTAATACCTCTTTTCATTTCCAGACTGAAACATTTTGTATTACATTTTTTAGGATATACAGCACTGCCTTTGTTTGTACCTCATCAGATGGTTTATGCCAAAAGAAGGAGTTCAGAGCCCCATCACCGTGCATGTCACTTTTATATTCTTTCTCACACTTCCCCTCATTAACAGCTTTCACCAACCGAGCCATGTGGTCACCATAGTCTCCAGAGGCCACTTCCATTACTGAGGGCAAAAAGATGTTCATATACTACAACCCATCTCTTTCACTATGCACTATTTACAATAAAATATACAGTATAGGGTGTCTACTCCATTTTGTGCAACACAACAATTCCAAATATCTTTTTATGACATGGCTGACATTTTGTTATGAGTATGCATATAAGGATAATCATCATTTATACACTATATTGCCAAAAGTTTTGGGACGTCTGCCTTTACATGCACATGAACTTTAATGACATCTCATTCTTAAGCCGTAGGGTTTAATATGGAGTTGGCCCACCCTTTGCAGCTATAACAGCTTCAACTCCTTTGGGAAGGCTTTCCACAAGGTTTAGTAGTGTGTTTATGGGAATTTTTGACCATTCTTCTAGAAGCGTATTTGTGAGGTCAGGCACTGATGATGGACAAGAAGGCCTGGCTGCAGTCTCCGCACTAATTCATCCCAAAGGTGTTCTATCAGGTTGAGGTCAGGATTCTGTGCAGGCCAGTTAAGTTCCTCCACATCAAATTCACTCATCCATGTCTTTATGGACCTTGCTTTGTGCACTGGTGTGCAGTCAAGTTGGAACAGGAAGGGGCCATCCCCAAACTGTTCCCACAAGGTTGGGAGCATGAAATTGTCCAAAATGTCTTGGTATGCTGAAGCATTAAGAGTTCTTTTAACTGGAACTAAGGGGCCAAGCCCAACCCCTGAAAAACAACCCCACACCATAATCTCCCCTCCACCAAACTTTACATTTGGCACAATGCAGTCAGGCAACTACTGTTCTCCTGGCAACCGCCAAACCCAGACTCATCCATCGGATTGCCAGACAGTGAAGCGCGATTCGTCACTCCAGAGAACACGTCTCCACTGCTCTAGAGTCCAGTGGCAGCGTGCTTTACACCACTGCATCCAACACTTTGCATTGCACTTGGTGATGTAAGGCTTGGATGCAGCTGCTCGTCCATGGAAACCCATTCCATGAAGCTCTCTACGCACTGTTCTTGAGCTAATCTGAAGGCCACATGAAGTTTGGAGATCTGTAGCTATTGACTCTGCAGAAAGGTGGCGGCTTCTGTGCCTCAGCATGCACTGACCCCACTCTGTGATTTTACGTGGCCTACCACTTCATGGCTGAATTGCTGTTGTTCCCAATTGCTTCCACTTTGTTATAATACCACTAACAGTTGACCGTGGAATATTTAGTAGTGAGGAAATTTCACAAATGGACTTATTGCACAGGTGGCAACCTATCACGGTACCACGCTTGAATTCACTGAGCTCCTGAGAGCGACCCATTCTTTCACAAATGTTTGTAGAAGCAGTCTGCATGCCTAGGTGCTTGATTTTATACACCTGTGGCCATGGAAGTGATTGGAACACCTGAATTCAATGATTTGGAGGGGTGTCCCAAAACTTTTGGCAATATAGTGTATCTACTAATACACATTTGCTTCAGACATTTTAACAACAATAGTGAGTTCCTTACTGAAATCAGCAGGGTTGTGATATGTAGGACAGTTGAGCCCATGTTCCCTTAGATAGGGGATTAGGTTTGACACTTTCCCCTGGTAGATGCACTGACCTTGGCTCAAAACATAAAGCTGTAAAACAATTAAAACACACCTGTAAAATAGTGATATAAAGTTGTTTTCATATCTTATCCTTGCATTAGAGTGTTCGTTTAAGGACAATGGCAGATCCTGGCATGGATGGGATGCCCATCCCTGCTTCTGTCTTATTATTTTGCCCAGGCTGCCAATATGGCAGAACTGCCAGTACTGAAGCAATGCTGAAGGAATTTACTAAAGCCTGCATTCTTTGTTATGGTATTATCACTTAATATAATGTTATTATATTGTGTTTTTTACTACCTCACTTCAACACAGCATAATATAGCTTACTTTGTCCAAGTCTCTATAGCTTACTTTGTCAAAGAGCTCAAAGACTTTGGCACTGGGCTGGTGAATGGTGCAGATAACTGTTCGGCCTCCTTCAGCCAGAGCTTTCATCAGTGAGACCACCTGGAAACAGGAGGAGCTATCCAGTCCACTGAAAAGAAAGGGAAATATAAAAAGTCAGAAGTGCTCTTCTGTTCCCACTTGTCTACTTTTTCCACTGAAATCAGGTAAAGAACTGATGCTGTTGAAATTATGACATTAAAGTTGACAGCAGCTGAGACAGTTTAAACTGTAATTTGTACATACATCATAAATATACACATGGGCGACAAATTGCACCTTGGCATGGATTATTTGGAACCGTATTTTTTGAAAACATTTGTGTTTGAGATCAAAAGTTGAATATGAGAGGAGAGACCAGAATTTCAGCTATCACATCCTGATATTTACATCTTGATGTGTTAAACAGCTTAAAACATAGCACCTTTGGTGACAGACCACCCAATTCCTAGGTGAGCAAAAGTATTGGAACAGCTACTCATAGTAAATTAAATTAAAATAAATAACATTCAATATTTGTTTGCATAGCCCAGACATTTACCACTGCTTCTTTCAGTTGTTTTTTGTTTTGGGTTTGGGGGGTTTCTCCCTTCAGTCTTCTCTTCAAGAGGTGAAATGCATACTCAATTGGCTTAAGGTCTGGTGAATGACTTGGCCAGTCTAAAACCTTCCACTTTTGTCCCATGGTGAAGTCCTTTGTTGTGCTGGGTCGTTGGGTCATTGTCTTGCTGCATGATGAAGATCCTCCCAATTAGATTGGATGCTTTTTTCTACAGAATGTTTCTGTAGATTTCTGAATTCATTTTGGCCTTTCCATCAATGTTTCCTTTATCAACTGCTCTTCTTTTCTTTGGCCAACCTGTTCAGTATCCAGTTGTGTTCAGCATCCAGTAGTACACCAGTGGTTTCTTTCTTTATCAGAACATTCCACATTGTTGTAATGGCCATGCCCACTGTTTGTGCAATGTTTGTGACAGATTTTCCCCCTTTTCTCAGCTTGCTTTTCTCCCCTAGACAGCTCTCTGGTCTTCATGTTGGTTTATCCTTTTTAACAAGAAAATGCAGGCTTCTCAGGAAAAACCATGGCTCAAACCAAGAGTAGACATTCAGAACTATGAATTGTTTAAACAATCAATCTGATCTATCACCTCAAATGCATCTTTTTATCTCAAACCCAAATGTATTCAGTGTATAGCAAAAACAGCCTTGCTGTTCCAATACTTTCAAAGGGGAGTTTATATATGTATGTGTATATATATATATATATATATATATATATATATATATATATATACACACTCCTGATCAAAATCTTAAGACAAGGGAAAATATTACAAGTATTCACATTTCGCACTGGTGGCTTGTAACCAGGTTGTAAGTACTTCTTCAAAATGCCAAAAGAAGAAACAAGAGCAAGAAAAAAATAGAGAGTAGGCAATTTATTGAAAACTGTATTTAAACTCAAACAGGCTGTTCATCAGCTGATCAAAAGTTT
>CM074952.1:20668436-20683747 GCA_037577455.1 Pangasius macronema
ACTCTCTATTTTTTGTCTCTTGCTCTTGTTTCTTCTTTTGGCATTTTGAAGAAGTTCTTACAACCTGGTTACAATCACAGTGTGATTACAGTGTGAATACTTGTAATATTTTCCCTGGTCTTAAGATTTTGATCAGGAGTGTACATATATATATATGTGTGTGTGTGTGTGTGTGCGTGTATATATATATATATATATATATATATATGCCAGACAATATTTCAACAACAGTTATACAATATTCACAGCCTTGTCACTGAAAAGCAACCACCACAGGACCACCACTTACAAGACATTATTTGGGTAGTATATCATTCTCAGCACAGCAGTGACTCTGATACTACATGTGTGTCACAAGCTTATCAGGTGAAATTGAACAAAATCCCTAGTCCTGGGAAGATTTTTAAATAAAGTGTATGTTTACTAGTCACTTTATGTGACATATCTTCTTCATTAATCCACCTTAATCACCCGAATTCATGAGCTCAATCTGAATAAATTAGGGGGGTTGTACGAATCCACCCCAACTCGAACCTTTTCCTTATGACATGCGCATAAGCCTATAGATCATATGCTATGCTATGCAGTTTGTGTTAATGGCAATCTAGCCAGGCAAATACAAATATATTTTTTTTATTTTTACAGATTTATGAGCAAAATCCAACTTTTCAAATATTATGCTTGTTAATTCAAAGTGTACACTATATACAGGCTATTTATTGGAGCCACAGAGAGTGTTATTCCTGATCTTTCCACTTCAGTTCAAGTGACTTGTCAAAAACTATAAGACCTCCATGATATATGGAGTGAAAACACACTGATACTGGTGGGTTGTGATTTCTACCACTGTAACATTTTTTGTTTGTTTTAAATCACAGACCCCCTGGCTATGCTTCCTGGACCCCACTTTGAGAAACTGCTCTAGACTAAGCATAGAACTGCTGTTGTCTGGATATTGTTGGATGATGGACTATCCTCAGCTCAGCAGTGGCATTGAGGTGTTTAAAACACTCATACTCGCACCACACACACTATCATGTCCGCGTCACTGTAGTGGTCTCTTTCTATTGATGAGAGATGGTTGGGGTAGAGGGTGCCATGTGCCAGGCCATGCATACTGTAGCTGGAGCACCTGCTCAGTGTGTACTGTGCAACCCGAGCTGAGTTTGTCTTTAAAACGGAAACTGGAGGGGGGAAAAACAACATGACACTCACCGAAGCGCGGCAGCCTCCCTGAGTCAGGAGCCACTGCAGGCACGCCAGGTTGCCGGTGGCGGCTGCGTCATGAGCGGGGCTCGCGCCGTTATGAGCCAGGCTGTTGCCCGGTAAACCCGCTTCTTCCACCAGGTACTGGAGGCACTTGTGCTTGCCAGTGCGCGCCGCGTGATGCACGGGCGTCGCTCCGAGAGAGTCCTTCAGATCGTTATTGAGCACTTTTCCCTCTAATTGCACTTTCAGTGTCTCTATTTCGCCTTGCCTGGCGGCGAGAAGTGTCGCCTCCACGGTCATAATGACTCCCTGTGACAAGGTGACTATTCATGCACCATTTCACATGTAAAAAAAAAAAAAAAAAAAAAGCTCAGGTGTCGCGTAATGCAAAACAAACTAATCAAGAATCAGAAAAGCAGCAATGCAATTTTCTTCACTCCATGCAATCGATGGGAAGAATCTAAAGGCAAGAGGAGCTCGGTGGGGATGTCAGGTCACATGGCCATGCAGCATTACTCGTTTGTTAAGTGATAATGAATAGAAGTCAAACAGCGAAGATGCGCACGAGCTAGCAAAGCCAGTCCATGATGTCAGAACGCGAGCGGATCATCCGAAGTTTCCTGTTGCGCGCTTTCTCAGAAGCTCCACGACCCCCCGCACGCGCTTCCGTTCTTCTCCCACAACTTCACAGCCCGCCTACATTACTGGTGATGACTAGTTGGAAGTTAAGATGTGTTTTCTTCTTCAGGTCCCTTTAGACGCCCTTCGCTGCCTCGACAACTTGTTAAATAATCGATGAAGGGGAGGAGGATTGGCTGCATTGGCTGTTACCTGCCTCACTTAAATCGGCTCAGCGTTAAAGGGGCAGCGCGTGCAAACAGCGCCATGTTTACAAGAGTTCACCCGCCGCGCGCGAGCCGCAGTTCACCGCTCCATCTCACTTCATTCCACTCAATTAGTGCCATGTAGCATTTTATCCTCGTCTTAAAGGTGGATTTTATTTTAATTCCATCTACTTTATTTTATGCATTATTACTATTTCTGTTTAATATGTTGATATATGCTACATTGTTTGGTTTTCTTTGTATTATTATTTTTGCATTATTATTTTTTTCACTGCCTGTGTAGCCTGTTACAAATATCAGGCTGTAGTAATAGAGTTAGGATTTTCATGAAGCAGACTTTACCCTTCATCACCAATAGATGGCAGACGAGCATAGCCTGATTTATGAGCGTGGCGCTGTTAAATGTGATACTCAACTTTGTATTGGCATTTTATTTTAGTTCTTAAAAGACATGAGAGTGCAAAAGCCATTAAAATATAACTACTATAACTAACTGCACTGATAGATAGGCCTTATTGCACAAGAGTATCATAGCCGATTACACTGTAACATGCTCAACTGTAAACTGTAACATCCGCAATTATTATTATTATTATTATTATTATTATTATTATTATTATTTTATACATACCCACGTAAAGTAAACACATGCATTTATTATTTTGTTTGTTTGTTTATTTATTTATTTGTTGTTCACATCCAAGAAAAAAATGCAACGCATCCAGAGCCTTTTTTTTTCCCCGCTCGAGCTTCTTTTATGTGGTCCAAGTCCCTCGGGGGGGAATTCAGGCTCGTGCCCGGCGCGTGCCACAAAGTCATAACAACCCCACCTCTCACCCCTCCCTCTCCTCCTCCTCCCCCTCCCCCCATCAGCCCCCCCCCTCCCTTCCTCCCCCCCTCCTCATGCACTTATCAGATATTGAGCCGCACGCGCCAGTCTTATGGCGGCTCATTCCTCAGGAGGGTCGCGCGCAACAAGTCCCCAAAGACCAAAGGCGATGTTGTCTCAGCGGTCTACACTCAGCATGGACTTCACCTTATGCTCATGAACTAAACGTATTACTATTTCGTGTTTTAAATTATTTTGCTATTTTATGCAAATTCCTGAGCTTTAAAATAATGTCGATGACTTGCCCTATAAAATAAACGAATATCACAGTAGGTGATCTATACACAAGTTTGGCAATGCCTTGCTGGATTTATCCTGATTTAATAATAAATATAATCTGTAATAGAGAGATTTCAATCATAAAACTTTGTAAAGTTCTTAATATCTTAAAACATGTCAATCACGAATAACCCAAACATATAAACATACATCATATAGCCTGCTGTAGAAAGCATTTAACTGCTACTAAATAAAATACCCAGGTTGTTTATGTGATACTAAATATTACTGAATTATTCAAAACTGTCCTGGTTTAAAATAAGTAGCATCTCGTGTCCAAATATAGATTTATTTCAAACTATAAATAATAGTAGCATATCACACCCACACTCACACACACCCACACACACACACACACACACACACACACACACACACACACACACACACACATGATTTTGACATGTAGTATGGTTTAGTATGGTTTGTGTGTGTACGCTACCCGGGAGAAGATCCACTGCCTGCTGAGGGTCTTTCAGCCGTGGCGTGGGAAATGCGCGAATTATAAGTCGCACGCGTCAGACGCGTGACAGTTATTCAAATTTCCCTCCAATTATCAGTGTCACGAGTCAGAAAGCGCCAACGGAAAAGTGCCATCTGGTGCTCTCGCAGTTTAAACCAGAACAAAACAGGGCTGATCCCCGGCGTGAGAGTGAGAGCATTAAACATTACCCACGGAGACCATGTTGGGGCGCGAGACTGGAAATTACAACATCCTCAAATAGCATTTGATTAGACTATATATATATATATAATTATCATATAAGTAGCCTCGTATATGCCCATTAAAAAAAAAAGAAATTAGCTATTTTCACAAAAAAACAAAACAGGCTGCATAATTTAAAAAAAAAAACATTTTATCTTTTTTTAAAGCATATTTTTATTAAAGGTTCCTTACAGAAGTGCTTATTTTGACTGTAAACAACCTTATAACAGACGTCTTATAGCATGATAACATATTTAGAAATATTTAGCATCAAGCATTGCAGCCTTTTTGTGCAGTAAACATTGCTTTGCATTTCACAAAGCTCATTTTTGCTTTTTTTTTTTTTTTTTTTTTTAAATCTGATCATTCGTCAGATAATCAGTTCTTCACATGTGCCTTGAAGTGTAAAGAAACCAAGTGTATGCTTTTTTATTTATTTATTTATTTTTGCATTGGTTACCAAGGATATTTCTCTTTATATTAAGGCGTACCAGTTTGCTCATTTATCTTATTCCCCTTTTCCTTTTTAGCACTGTGTTCCTGTGTGGGTTGTATGCAGCACTTTAGCATTTTCAGCACTTTTACATTTGTAACCAATGCATTTAGTACATGTAATCCTTTTTATTTCTTTTTCTGAAAAAAAAACACTCACACACAAATGACAAAATCATTTATTGTTTCATTAGGCTGGCCATATTGATGGTTTATGCAAACATTACAGTAGAGCCTATAAAAAAAAATAACACAGACACCAGGAGAAAATCATTTTATTCTTGAATGTGTGTGTATGTGTTCAAAGAAGACACAAAACCCAGGAAGCACAGAAGAATCTTTATTCATCTCACTCACTCAGACACACACACACACACACACACACACACACACTCATCAGCAAATCCCATTCTGTGAATATCAATTAAACACTGACTTAATATGTGATAAGTAGAAAATGATGCATACTATTCATATGGTTAATGGATTAAAGTTATGTAATTGAAAATCATTCATTTATTCATCTTCAGTAACTGGTTTATACTGGTGAGGGTTGCAGTGGATCCGGACCCAGTACCGGTAAACTGGGCACAAAGCAGGAGAATTCACCCAGATGGGACCCCAGCCCATTGCAGTGCACCTCTCATACACACATTCATACACTCATTTGCACCTAGGGCTATTATCGTAGCCCGTCCACCTACCTGCATGTTTTTGGACAGTGGGAGGAAACTGGAGAACTCAGAGGGAACTCATGCGAACGCAGGGAGAACCTACAAAACTCCACACAGGCAGTAACCTGAGTTCAGGATCAAACCCAGGAGTTGTGAGGCGCCGGTGCTACCCACTTCACCACCGTGCCACCATGTAGCTGAAATTCTACATTTATTCTACATGCCAGAAAAAGGCATTACCATATTTACATATTAAGGTTGCTATTGTTCATACCACACTGTGAGGCAAATCAGGATATTAGCACTGAACCATAGTATGTTTACAAGACTGAAGCACAGCTTCTGCAAATTCACAAGTGTTTACATTTACATTTACGGCATTTGGCAGATGCCCTTATCCAGAGCAATGGTATTTAATTAACCAATTGATGCATAATTACCTGTATGAAGACACTCACCTGTTTTGTGCATGTAGGCTAGATGAATGAGGACGAATATGAATGTACATGGGTCAAATAGCCACTTCCAAAATTAATATCTGAATTGTAGTTTATTCTATAGGTGCAAATCCCAGAGTCACCCCTATCCTCCACCAGTGCTTCTCAGAATGGGGTCCAGAGACCCCCAGGGATCAGTGAAGCAAAGCCACCTTGATTTGGTACAGATGTGGAAATGTTTTGCTACAGATATGAAAAACACAACCCACCTTTATTGAAGCTATAATATTTATTACTAAGTTCCTATAGCTATTATCATATATGACCAACCTCTTTAATGGATTTAATCCAAAACCTTAATACCTCAAAAACAAGTAGGTCTATAAATAACATCAGCTTGGACCTAACATGCTCTGTGAATGGACAGCTCAGGACTAAAATGCTCTTCGACACAAATAAATAGCTAGAATATTATCATATATTACACATTTAAATAATGAGCCTATCAATTGAATAGTTTGATTGTGTTCATGAGATAAATCTTTGCTGATGAAGTCCATAGAATTTGTTTTACAGTTAAAGGGATCAGCTGTAAAAAGTTTGTGAACCCCTGGCCTAAACAAACCTATAGTATGATTTATAATACGAGTAACACTGAATCATTGTATTACTTTGTACTATGGTAACAGTATTATATGAATATGGCTTGAAAAAAGGACATTTTAAGATATTTTTATATACTGTAAGACATATCAAGACATATAAGATATGTTTGTTCTTGTTCTTGTTCATCATTCTTGTAGAACTTTAGGACTTACCACAGTTTCAGGATGGGTGCACTTGTGACTGAGCTTTCTCACATTGCTGTTAATTTCATAAAACATAAAATGTAAAACCATTAAACAACAGAATTAGCCTGAGATACAGTGATTATAAAGATCACTTTTATTGCCAAGTCTAAAAAAATGGTTCTTTAAGGGTTCTTTGGTTAGTTAAAGTTTTTTTTCTGATAAAGAAACACTCTGTGGTAGAATTTTACACAGGACCATTTAAAGGTTCCTCTAGAAAGCCAAGACGAAGAACCCTTAAGGTATGCAACATGAGTGGATGATGGATGTAAGCTAAAAATCCTTTCCTTCAGTATGATGTGTGGCATAGCTTGCATATCATATATGATTTCATTACATCAGAAGCATATCAGAGGCATACTTCAGAACCATGTGACTGTTGCATGAGTGCAATAGGCTAATAAACTAATGTAAAATTAGCAATGCAATTTCCAAAAATATATTTACAATAAGTACAATTTATAAAACACGAGAATGGAAATCTGCAACGTTATTTTTTTCTACCCAAGAAAATTAAAATTGAGATGGGACTCACCAGGCACGCGCTCCTTTTCTCCGCCATTCTGCATGAGCAGTACTGGAGGTGTGCAGGTCAGGCGCGTGCGCTTGTATCGAGCGCGCTTTCTGTCGAGCAGCTCGAGCGCAAATGAGACGAGGGCACGCGCTCTGGGGGCGTGACAGATCACCGCCCTTTCCTGAACCACGTGAACCATCGGACTCCTGTCCAAGCCTAGAGACTATATTGCAATTGAACAATTTATTCTGCATATTTATATAATACACATTTATTAACTGATCCCAGCAATGCATGGTCACGTGTAGACTAAATAAGGACTTGCATGACGCATTAAGCGCATTGCTTTTCTCCTCTAATGCAAAATATATTGCATTATAAAACCTGCATTTTTGTCCTTTTTTACTCTTTTTATGTCTAGAGGTTTATTGTTGTTGGATATCGTGTTTTTATTTTTAACTTGCAGCCATCTAGACTGCATTTCCACTCATCATTAGGTGGAAAATGCAAGACGCACGAGTTAGCTGCCTACTCTTCTCTATAATTCATTATAATTGCAGGGCCATCTGCTCTTTTGTCTGAGTGGCTCGTGCCGTCCTCGTGCTTTGAATATGACCCAAAAAAAAAGCACCCTCGGGACCTCAGGGCTCAGCAGATTTCAAAAAACGCGCTTTCTTTTCTAGCATGCGCACAATAGGATGGATAGAGCACCGAAGTCACGACGCATTACTAACTATGTGCGACCAACACAGATAACCAGCTAAAGATGCAAGCAGCTTTCCACACATCCCTCAGGAGTGGACTATAGACGCAGGCGCATTATTTCTAAGAAGAGTGAAGCCTGATGTGGGAGTGAATCCTGCAATTCCATTGGTGGAAAAGATGGTGATGCTGCTCAACGTCACAAAATGCGCAGGGGTAAACGAAATGTTTGTGCGTAAAGTTACACATCAACAGATGTTCACTTTATTTGGCTTGTTGTTTGGCTTGGGTGTTTTTTTTGTGTGTGTAATTAAAGGCAAATTGTATATCTTGATGCCCTCATGAACTCATAAGAAAGCTTGTATGACAGACAAATGTCTGGCTGTTGGACACTTCTTGAAAGCTTATGGGCTTGATGTGGGTTCTCTAACAAATAAACTAAATGGAACCAATTCAGATTGTTTTCATGAAGTAATTAGGCATGTTTGAGCCTAATGAATCTACTGTTCCCTGACTGAAGGTTAAAGTAATAAAAGAAAACTAACATGAAGGTGCAGCCTACTGCAAAATAACCAACGCTCCACATGGATATCCCCCACACAAGCCTGGTGCGTCAACAGATGTGTTACACAGAAGCCACACTACTATCCACATGTACACACAGGACATCTTTACACAATAACAGATGTCCGCAACGTAGCATTAGTTTAAGCTAGGGAAGCTCAAGTACAAATGTGATTTGCTTAATTATTGGACACTAGAAGCAGCATCGCAAACCATTTCTCACTGTCAAATGAGGATGCAGTTTTAATATAATACTCTGTACATCTGTGCAAAACACACACATTTTGAATCAGGTCATCAGTAAAGCAAATGCTATTATATTTGAGCAAGATAATAGTATAAATGAAGACACTTATTTAAGACAGCTATAATGTAATGGCTTAAATCTGGAAGAAGATCCTTAGATACATTAAGTCATTTTGTTATTCTTAGCATGCAAGTGCAGTTCCTACAAGAACTGAGGAAAAGAGAGTACTAAAAGGTTTTTAAAGATCAAATATCTCTTAAACAACCCTTTAAAAAAGAGTTCTTTAACTTTAATGGTTGAATGGTGCTTTTTTAGAGTCCCTCACATGAGAAGGTACTTTATATACATTGACCAAACACTTTATTGGGGCATAAAAGGAAGACTATGATAAATCTAATAACCACTGTTTACAACTGTGCTAAACAGAAAGGCATCTCAGAGAACATTACATGCCAAACCATGAGACAGATTGGTTACAACAGCATGAGACCACATAGGCTTGTACTCCTGTCAGCTAAAAATAGGAATCTGGGCAATATTGGCTCATTGGAGATTGGAAAAAGACCAGGTGAATTTTACTGTTTCAATCTTCAACCCTCCAGTTTTGGTGAGTCTGGGCCCACTGATGTTTGTCATAAAGTACAGTACATTAACATCAAAATAGAGCATAGTAACAATGTTTTTGTAAATTTGTCCAGTTACATAGAATGGCAACTCCAAATGTGGAGCTTCAACAGTCAAATATGTTTAGCCAGACGTTGGTTACATCATCAATAACATGGTATGATACCAGGTATGATTACAAGTTTATTTCCATCATGGCCCTATATGACCTTCCAACCAGGACAAATTTGTAAAATGAGCTGGCATGTGGCCATGATTCATCCATAAATACCTAGTGCTTTCCAAATAGTAGTAATACATGTTTACTAGTGGGTGTGTATGAATGAACAGTTTAGACTTTTTTTTTTAACAGAAACTCACTTTAATAGCATTGATAGAACATCCATCGACCAACTCCAGTTAATTCAAAAGAATGTAGCCAAGGTTTTTACAAGACCTAGAAAGTTTGTATCCAATCTTTCTTTTTAGGTTGCAAATGTTTTATATGTCTTTTAAAAATACACTATACAGCCAAAAGTGTATGGGCACTTGACCATCAATCCCATATGTAGGCCTTCCCCAATCTGTTGCCACAAAGTTGGCAGCATACTGTACAGGATATCCTAGTATGCTGTAACTTTCTGATTTCCCTTCACTGGAACTAAGAGGCCCAAACATGTTCCAACATGACAGGCCCCTTTGCACAAAGTGAGTTTCATAAAGACTTGATTTGCCAGGGTTGGTGTGGAAGAACTTGAGTGACCTGCACAGAGCCCTGACGTCAACCCCACTGAACTCCTTTGAGATGAGCCAGAAGGCCGACTACATGCACAACCTTCTTGTCCAGCATCAGTGCCTGACCTCACTAATGCTCTTGTGGCTGAATGGGCACAAATCCCCACAGCCACACTTCAGAATCTAGTGGAAACCCTTCCCTGAATAATAGAGACTGTTACAGCACAAAGATAGGAATAAATCCATATTAATGCCCATGGTTTTGGAATTGGATGTTCAGCAAGCACATCTAGTTGTGATGGTCAGGTGTCCACGTAACGTAATTGTCATACCATTGTTTGGGATTCAGACACATCCTTGATTTGAATCTGGACTAGGGGTTTGCAGCCAGGGGCCACTTAAGCTGTGTTATACAAGGTCTAATAGTTCTAAGTGAGTGTATTAACCAAATAGGCTAATACACTCACTGTTTACTTTATTTGGAACCCTTGCACACATTCACATGCAATTATCCAATCAGCCAAACATGTGGCAGCAGCGGAATGCATAAAATCATGCAGATACAGGCCAAGATTTTCATGTAATCAAACACACATCAAATATCAGAATGGAGAAAAATATGATCTCAGTGACTTTGCCCATAGCATGGCTGTTGGTGCGAGATGGACTGGTTTCAGAAACCACTGATCTCTTGAGAGTTCTTCTCGTGGAGTTCTACTCCTGTTGTCCAAGAACAGAAATCAGATGCTACAGTGAGCACAGGCTCACCAAAACTGGACAGCTGACGATTGGAACAATGACCAGGTGAAGTTTTTCCAAGTTTCAATTGTTTCAGTGAAAAACCCAGATAATGACAATGTGAAATCGAGATAATGGACAAGATTTCCAACACTGTTTTGTTTCCCCACAAAGCTCCTGGCTGTGCTTCATGGAACCTCATGTGGTTTCCTGGCCCCACTTTGAGAACCAGTGTATTAGACTACAGTATGTAGCCATGTACATTCAGTTTTGGTGAACTGAGCTCAGTACTCCACCCGATTTACTTGCATTCACTTGAGTATGTTGATGATATAATATAGAGCTGTTGACATCTCCTTATTGCTAGAAATTGACTGAAATGCCATAAACTAGAATTTTCAGATTATTGAATATAAAAAATAATTCATGTTTCCAATTGCTGACCAAATAAGCATGGGCCTCCAATGCTTAGACGGTCTATTGGTTTCTCTCAAGGGTTCCTCCATCTTAAATACATCTCATGGAAATCTTCCTTGCCACCATCACTCTTGTTAGTGCACTGGTGCCACTGATGTCTGTAAAACTGCTTTGAGGCTATTTCTATTATAAAAATGAATATCCATAAAATGAAATTCAATTCTATTCCTGTATGCCAGACAAATGATCGGTACAACCAGGAAACTAATAATCACTTAATAATATTTGTTTCATAACACGCCAAAAATATGACCAGAGGTATTGGTTAGGTATTGCTATTTTTGGTGCCCCACACATCCAGGGTCTATGGTTGGATTCTGAGCTCTGGTTAATGTTGGTGCAGAATTTTGCATGCTCTTTGCCTATCCATTTGAGTTTCTTCAGGTACTCTGGTGTCTTTCCACCCAAAACATGTCAGTAGGTGGACTGGCTATTCTATATTTCCCCTATATGCAGGAATGAGTGTATACGAGTGTGTATGATACCCTGCAACGGAATGGTTTCATGTCTGGTGACCCATCCAGGAAGAATTCCTGCTTTGAACTTGGTCAGTGTAGGCTCTGAGCCTAATATGAATTATTCTGCTTAAAACTTGTATAGTATGTAAGTACAAAATAACTGTAAATGGTGGTATGAAAGGCTGGTGCAAATGGTGGTATGAATTTTAAGAAAATATTTACAGTCAAAAGCAAAACCTGATACAGTGCAATTTTACTATATAATGTTCTTCAGCTATTGGTGGACACAGTTACACATTATGCCATTAATTAGGTATAGTATACTATATTGTATGAAAGTTTTTTATCCATTTATTTTGAACTGCCATGTTGTAAGTCAGCGTTGCTGGTGTCTCTAGGTTTTCCCACCATGAGTTTTGAGCCAGTGTAAAGAATTTAGCCTACTTCTTGTCTCAATCTACTCCTGCTAGCCATATTAAAAGCTCTTATGGGTTTGCAGTGGACTTCAGATTTTAACATCAAACTATGCATAAGTTAAGACCAGGCAAAGACACTGGGTTCTGTTATATGGTGAAACACATACAGTTACTGTGAAGTTTGTAGCTAGAACTCTGATTGCTGTTTAGCTTAGGGCCCATTCAAAATGAAGCATTTATAGACTTATCCAAGCATAGTAAGTAAAGTTCTATTTTTGTCATTTTTGTGCATAAATTCACCAAAATATTACCAAAAATATAGTAATGGTTTAAAACTGCACGAGCTCCTTATGTGCCCCTGGAATTGGTGTGCTATCAGGGAAGGTTCAGGTCTGTCCTCAGCACGAACTGAAGCGTGCACAGATGGGATAGCCACGCCATAAATATGCACAAAGACGGCGTCAAACCGAAATCATCCTTTGGGTGTTTTCCCCTCAGGAGTTGGATAGCAAGAAGCTCGACTGTTTGACTGGTCCACTGTTAAGCACGAGACGCGCGCGTGGGACATCATTCAGCAATAAACCTCTGCATTACTGCATACTTCTAAGCATAATTTTGCTACGGTTGATATCGCTTTAAAACTCACCCATTTCGATGCCACAAACTTGCTGTATATGTATATGTGCACTGAACAGGTTAGAAGTGGACAGAGTTGCTGGGGGTTGGTAGGTGGCACGATGGCGCGCTTTGGTTGCAGTAGCAGATGTCCATCTGGCGCGCATTAATGGCTCGTGCCGAGCGCGTGAGAACAGTATCTATTAGAAACAACGACGTTTCTAACGATGAACGGTTTCAGTCTTGCGTGTGAATCAGGAAAAAAAAGACACATGCTTGGCTTCAAGAAATTATTATTTTAATTTCTATGCACGCTCATAATAACCATGTGGGCATGCTTCCTACACGTGCATATGTTACTGGATGAGATTTGGAATAATGATTGACACTGCCTGTGCGTTCTTGCTGCAAACCAAAATACATAGTTTTTTTTCTGCAATATAATACTTATTTTGATAGAACATTCAGTATGCAAGCATGTTAGACTCGGTACCTACTGAGGCATTTTATTTGTACATGAAAGCCCATGTTGTGCCTGCAGAGCACTCTCTCCTCCCCCCAACTCCACTGAGGGCACATAGTTTGTAGGTAGCTTTTGTGAACGTCACAAAACAAACAATTTCAGCCAATCAGAATTGTTGTAAAGTTTACGCAAACGCCAAATACGTATATGCACATGGCGTGGCTTGGGTAGCTGAATGTTTGGAGATCGAGATACATGACCCCTTTCCCAAAGCCATATGCAGTCATGGCACAGTTAAACCTAGAACAAAGTAAATTCATAAAAACACTACAAAAGCACATTTGCTTAAAAACAACACAACTTTATTAAATTATTTATTAATACATACCTTTAAACTAATTACATATTTAATTAAAAGAGTACAAGAAATGGATATCGACCAACTAAAAGAAATGAAAAGCCTACATGCCTATTAAAGAAAAAAAATAACCATTTCACATAGGATTCTCCACATGTGATTACATATGAATTTCATCATGTTATGCCCTGAAATTGCACATTTTAATTGTAAACACACTACATCATGTTAACTTCAAGTGACATGAGGAAAAAGAGTGATTCATGTTACATTAATGTTACAGTACTGTGCAAAAGTCTTAGGCATCCTATTGTTTTTAGTACAAATTTGTTATAGATTTGTATTTTATGACGTCTACATTATTGATTCAGTACAAAAACATTTCAGATTTCCAAACATTAGTTTTCCAGCACAAATGTTTGTATGTCAGTAAAGAAAGCAGCATGTTACATAAGAGACACTTTTCAGACAAAGAAACATAATGAAGGCTGCTGGGTTTTGCTGCAAAAATAAGAAGCGAGTGCGACAGTCAAAGTCTCCAGAAGAGCTGTGGCTGGTTCTGCAAGATGCTCAGTAACACTTACAGCTCGTTTCCTTATAAACCTGCACACATTGTACCTGAGACTACTATTTTTTTAAAGCGAAGGATTGTTACACCAAATATTGACTCTGTTTAGTTTATTACTGTTTATTTCTCTTTATAGTATTTTTTAAAATGTAGAAACATTTCATTTCCTTATTTTTGAAGGCATCTTTGCTCTACAGCATTTCTTTACATGTATCTAAGACTTTTGCACAGTACTGTCCATTTGAAAAATAAGACCATATGGCCTGTGAAAAGGTAATATAAAAAAACACATGCACTATATATGAATAAGTCTACTACATGTCAAAAATATGTGAAACATAACAAGAAGTGTCTAAACACCACATCTGGTGTTGTGTGCATATTTCACATCATGTGATTTCATGTGACTTTTTTTTAAGGGGTCAGTCTTTCAAACTGGGGCTTCACTTCAAATCACACACTAAGTGCGCACTAAGGTTTATAATGCTAAAAAAAAATACTCTAAAAATATAGAAATGTACAAAAATGACAGGGTCATACACTCAGAGTCTGGCGCGTGCCACCAGTTCAGATTAAAACTCAATCCTCCAGTCAGCAGATGGCTGGGAAAACGCGCGCGAGGTCTCCAGCTTCACCCTCCTCCTCCTCCTCAACACCGAGCCACAATAGATTTGGGACACTCCCCCCGACGCCCGAGGCCGCTATATAAGACAGGGCTCCTGTCTCAACGACCACAAACCACCCTCGACTTTCTCTGAGATCAGATCTAAAAGCGAGACATGACTCCCAGCATCATGACTAACTCCACATACCCATTCAGCTCCTCAGTGACTGTGGCTCAAAGGAAAGAGGCAATCGAACTGAGAAAGGTGAAGACTTATTTCTGTTTTGAAAATGTCAACATTACCACAATGGTCCCTCTGTGTGTTGCTTGTGTCATTTTTTCCCATGTCATTAATGTTGTTTTTTCCTCTTTTGTTGCAGACTCTCAAACCTCTAATGGAGAAAAGAAGGCGCGCGCGCATCAATGAGAGCCTCAACAAGTTAAAGGAGCTGATAGTCCCTCTGGTTGGCAAAGATGTAAGTAGACTAGCTAAAGCTGGAAATTCATGACATATAACAAGGTTTGATTCATTTACTCATGAGAATGGCCCCCTAATGTTTCGAATTTTTCCTCTGTTTTTAGACTTCTCGCTACTCAAAGCTGGAGAAAGCCGACATCTTGGAAATGACCGTTAGGTTTCTCAGAGAACTCCCTTCTTCACCAGTTGAAGGTAATTTCGCGCGTGCGTTTGTTTACAGTAATTTTGCAATATGTTTTTTTTTAGCCTGTATCTTTTACATTTCATGAAGTATAGCATATCTAATGTTACTGTGCCCTTTTCCCTCCAGCCCAAGCAGACAGTTACAGAGAGGGCTATGAAGCGTGCCTGCAGCGGGTCTCCGCGCTCCTCCCGCGCACGAGCCTCGACCA
>CM074952.1:20683847-20699501 GCA_037577455.1 Pangasius macronema
TCAGAGAACTCCCTTCTTCACCAGTTGAAGGTAATTTCGCGCGTGCGTTTGTTTACAGTAATTTTGCAATATGTTTTATTTTTTTAGCCTGTACTTTACATTTCATGAAGTATAGCATATCTAATGTTATTGTGCCCTTTTCCCTCCAGCCCAAGCAGACAGTTACAGAGAGGGCTATGAAGCGTGCCTGCAGCGGGTCTCTGCGCTCCTCCCGCGCACGAGCCTCGACCATGCAACCTGCGCGCGCGTGCACGACTTCATCCAGCAGGCGAAGCACTCGTCGAGCGGCCGGACGGCGTGCACGTCGCGAGCGTGGAGGTCGCGCGAGAGTGGCTGGGTCGTGCTCGCAGAAGTGAGCCCGAAATCCAACAACGCCCTTCCAAGTGAAAACCGCGCGAGCATCACTGGACCAACTTCCGGTAGAGCTCCGGCTGTGCCACAAGCCGCCATTCAAATCATGTGGAGACCGTGGTAGACCACTGAACACGTCTCCAACTACAGAGAACGATTCACTGTTAACCTTGTATATAGATTTTTAATGTATTTATTGTGACATGCATAAGTCATAAGTTTACAAAACTGGCTGTAGAATGAACAAAGATAAAATAGCAGAGCCAGCAAGCACAGATCATGCATTTAGAAATAGGTAATATTAGTGACTTAATGCAATCCTCTCTGGGGTGTCAAGACATACGGGTTGTAAACAACACAATTGTAAACCCCACGGGTTATAATGTATTTCATGAGGTTTGCACGATTGACTTTTGTATATTTGGTCTGTGCAAAGAAGTTGTAAACACTGTGTGTTAATAAGTAGGCAGACGTGAGTGAAGTGAATGGATCTATGTGACATTTCAAAGTTATTGTGAATCAACCAACAACAAAATAAACACAGTTAACATTTGCAATTATGTGTGAGTTTTGTTTCCTTTATCCAAATCAAATAGTAGGTGACTGCTGAAATAAAGTTGTGATATTCTGTATTTTAAATAAATTAAATAAAATAAATTAAGCGAAAGGTGATACCAGTATGGAAATATGGTGTGTTCCATCTAAGGTGAATAAAATATCCTTCTGGCTCACTATAAAGTGCAGGATATTTCTATTTATGCATAGCTCAAACCTTATGTGGCAGTAGTAGTTCAGTGTTTGTGAAACATGACATCACCCCAATATAGGCCTAGCTCAGAGCCATCTAATAAAAATAATGTTTGTTATTGTTTACACCACAGTGCTGTTGAATTCTTGACTGTAATTGGTCAGAACGTGTTGATTCGTTTTCTATAACAGCAGCTCTGACAATAGTGCCAACTGCATTAATTAACAGGCACTTGTATCTCAGATGCTCTGTATAATCTAAGGCTTATAATAAATGAGTGAAATTGGAAAGTCTTCAGGACAGAGGTGAAACGTGAAAGACTAAAGAGTAATCGTATTGTACCACTCAGAAAAACATAATAATACAGTTCTCCCTCTTTTTTCTTAAGCTAGTGAGGCAATGACTTCTTATAGCTGTTATAATGGGAAAACTGGAAGTAACTTGTGGACATTTTACAGCATTATACTGTATATAACTATAAGCTATAAACAGTTACAGGTATCATGTGCCTTTCATTAATAAATTAAAGAAGAAACTGTGATTGTTGGCAAATTGTGACAATGTTGTGGAGTATTTCCCCACAACAGCATGCCCTATCATGTTTTATTCCCTACATAAAAATAAATATATGGAAACACCACAAAACAGATTTTTTAAAGTAAATTATTATAACAAACAGCTGAACTGTTGAGGGTTAAGAGCCTTGCAAAAAAACCCAATGGCCGTTCACCAACCATACTCATTCTGTCACTGCTCCAGAACTTTATCCATGCAATTCTTTTGCAGTAATATAAACCAAGATTATACTTTTTCATGTTCTGATAGTTGCAATGCAGCCTAAACTAGCTATTTTGTCATAATTTGTCAACACAACCAAGGTTCATTGGGAGGTAGGAAATGTTCTTTTGAAAACAGTAGCATATACCGAAAAACATTCAAAATATATTGTCTTCTTTGCAGATCTAGGTGCAGCAACCAGGACTTCCATAAGGTAAATGAGGGCAGCAATAAACAGATCTCATTGCGGCGGCAGCTGTGAGACAGAAGGCATCAGTGTTGAGTGAAAAAGTATGCGTCCCAAAACATAAACTAAATCATACTGAATGTTTCATTACTGTTAAAATAATAGTGCAGTTCTATAGACAGTTGATATGATATGGTTCTGGCAAAAAATCCAGAGAAAAATCCAGCAGTTCTTCCATTTATTCATCAGGCTTATCATCTGATAAGATTGGGGATACAAATACTACACTGAATTTTGACCAAATGAAGATAAGTACACCTCCAGAGAAGCATGGTGGTGGTAGTACCATGTTGTGGAATGCTTTTCATCAACAGAGCTTGGGAAACTGGTCAGAGTGGGGGATAAAATGGATGTAGCCAAATACAGGGTAATTCAAAAAGAAAAATAAAGCCAAAGTACACTGAAACATGAGGGTTGGAGTAGGTGCCATTGCTCAAGACTACTACAAATACAAAGTCACAAAGCCTAACCCTTACAGGAGACACATATATCACTCCTTACAGGAGATGCATTTATCACTCCTTACAGGATTCAGGAGACTCCAGTGGATCATCACTGGATGATCTCAATTATGTGTTTTAAAGCACTTAAATTAAAAACTTAGTTGTTGATTGCCTCAACAATGGATAGCCTTGTGGAATATCAACAAAATTATTATATAGGGACCAAGGACACACACACACACACACACACACACACACACACACACACACACACACACACACACACACACACACACACACAAAACACACATACCTACCTGGCATAATTGGAAGATGGAAAGAAAAGTGAATAACACATCTACATCTCTTCAAAAATAAGACTTTCCTATCTTTCCAAGAAATAATCCGGAGAAAAATCCTTAGCACAAGTATTCACCTTGAACTTTTCCACATTTTCTAGTTTTACAACCTTCAAAGGAAATTGATTTAATTGGGATTATATGTCATGAATCTACACAAAATAGCCCATAATATTAAATGCAAAGATTGAGATTACAAGTATTCAGCATCATTGCTGTGAAATCTCTAAATTATGTCTGGTGCAACCAGTTACCATCAGAAGTCACATAATAGGTTGAATGGAGTCCATCTATGTGCAATTAAAGTGTCACGAAGACTGATGTGCTATCAAAATAATTCCAAGACAAAATTATGAAAACGTTTTAAAGTATCAAGTATGGAAAAGATTTTGTTATAAAAAAAATGGATTTGAGCTACATTCAGTCTATTATTAAAAAACTGGAAAGAATATGGCACAACCAACCGTCCACCAAAAGTTATTGGCGGGTAAGGAGGATATTAGTCAGATAAACATCCAAGAAGTCAAGAGTAACTCTGAAGAAACTGGAGAGATCTACAGCTTAGATGGGTGAAGCTGTTCACAGGACAACCATGGCCTGGACATTCCACAAAACTGGGCTTTATGAAAGATTGGTAAGCCATATGATAACATGTTTGGAATTTGTCAAAAGGTGTGTTGGAGACCCAGCAAACATGTGGAAAAGAGTTCTCTGGTCTGACAAGACCATAACTGAATGTTTTGGCCTTAGAAGAAATGACTATATTTGGTGGAAACCCAACACTGCTCTTCATCTTGAGAATATCCTCCATGCAGTGAAGCATGCTGGTGGTAGCATCATGTTGTGCCTTACCCTTGGCCCTCTGGATGCTTTTTTGTCTACCCTCATGTTTGTGCTATATTTTTTAATGTTGATCTGTGGAATGTTCAGTGTTTGAGATATTTCTTAATAAAAAAATCTTGATTGATACTTTTCCATAACTTTGTCCTGGACTTGATAGCTCCTTGGTCTTCATGATACTGTTTGTTTGGATATGTTATCTAACAAACTCTGGGGCCTTTCAGAAACAGATATTGAGATCACATGACACTTTAATTGCACACAGGTGAACTCCATACAACTAATTATGTGATTTTTGATTGGCACTGAAACTAATTTAAGGGTTTTACTGCAACAGGGGTGAATACCAATGCAAATTTGTTGTGTTTTTATTTGTAATTACTATTGCAAACTGTATTGATTCCCTGCCCCTCACTTCAATATTATGGCTATGTTGTGTAGATTCATAGCATACACTATATGGACAAATGTGTGTGGACACCTGACCATCACACTCATATGTGGTCCTTCCCCAAACAATTGCCACAAAGTTGGAAGCACAGAATTGTCTAGAATTTCTTTGTATGCTGTAGCTTTACAATTTCCCTTCACTGCAACTAAGAGCCTTAAACATGTTCCAACATGACAATGCCTGTGCACAAAATGAGCTCCATGAAGACATGGTTGGCCAAAGTTGGAGTGGAAGAACTTGAGTGGCCTGCACAGAGCCCTGATCTCAACCCCACTGAACACTAATACTCTTGTTGCTAAATGGGCAGAAATACCCACAGCCATGTTCTGAAATCTAGTGGAAAGCCTTCCCAGAAGAATGGGGTTACTAAATCTGGAAGGAGATGTTCAGCAAGTACATATGAGTGTGGCGATCCGGTGTCCACAAATGTTTGGCTGTGTATAGAATACTGTTTAATCTTAATTAAGTCCATATCAGAAGGTAAAACATCGTAATGTTTTTCACCTTCACAAGTTCCACTTATGAATACTTCGGTGATTTCAGTGGACGACAGATTAAACGTGGAGCCTGTCCATCACTTCTTCGACTCCTTTCCTGCTCAAGTCCGTAGACAAAACAAAGTCTATGCTTGCCATCACCAGGTGTCTGGTGGCCCCCTGCTTTAAGGACATGCGGTGGGGGTTGGCAGCTGGCTATCCTAGTCAGGCCCCTGCTTTATTCTGTCACCAATCAAGTGAACAAGAGAATTTTTCACAACCGTTTATTCCCTTTAGGCATTTTGTGGCATACTAAAAACTAAAAACCTATGACCCAGTTATATTTTAGTTCCCATACTGGCTGATATATATATATACTGTATGCACATGTGCAAAATGTATCACATAATGCAGCTGAAAAAAATATCAAGAAAACCCACCATTTTTCTAATAGTGAATGACTAATTTTGCTCCTTTGAAACACAAGTTGACAAAAGTATCCTTTACACTTCTTTACATCTTGTCCAGACACTCATGTGTATTACCAGAGTGTTTATCTTTGGATAAAAAAGGGATGATTATAGTCGAAACAATATGAAATTTGGGTGATAAGAATAGTATAACATTTGCTGCATTCAATTTTGCATTCAGTGCACTTGAAGAATAGCAGACGATACTCCTCCTCCCCCATGTCATCTGATTCAGCGTGCTCCAAAATCCTTACCCCCACTTCTTCAGCACCGTCTTACTGTTAAGGGCGTCTGAAAATATATTGTTTTTCAGCCAAATTAACAAAGAATAGATTTCAATATAATCTATCACACATATTCTTTGTGTCTTCCTGTACTTATTCAGAGCATAATATATCATTCGAGCAATTTTATGTACATGAACTAATTATAAGCAATTAGAATTTAAAAGGCAATAACAAACAGATGGAGGCAAGGACATTTATTTAAAGACAACATGAAGAATGAAACTGAAAAGGCAGAAGGAATGCATAGTGATTTTTCAAAAATAAAATTCCAACGTTCTCATCTCTTGCTTGGTGGACAGCTGATGGAAATCTGGGAGACAATAGAGAGAAAAGAAATGAGAGTGAGCTTTTGTTAGAGTGAAGCAAAAGTATCAAAAAACTGAAAGATTTGTATGTTGGAAAAGGGTGAAAATGCATCTATGTGGTGGAGAAATGTGTAAATATGTATGCAGAGAAGTAGGAATTACAATTATTCTGTTATTCTATGGATTTCGGCATAGTGCACAAAGTAATATAAGACTTGATGTTTGATGATTTTGCAAAATCTATCATGAAAGCTAAAGGAGTTAAACCAAGAAGGAGTGGTGTAAATAATCAAGTAAAAGAAATAAAAGGCAAAACAAACAAACACACACACAAAAAAAGGCATGGAGTTCAATTTGGAATCTATTTGTAATCTGTTATAATGAATACAGTCATGTATATCCTAGTTTTTTTCTTATTGCAGAAAAATGTATTTAATAATGTTTTAAACAAGCGTAATCTCTCAGCACAGGAGGATATTAAGTGCTACATCAGCCAGTGATTATCTGTAGGCTATCACCATTCATTTCCCACAAACTGCAGCTGGTCTTTAATCTGTCAGGGCTCCTCAGCTTGGGCTCCTATAGGACACACTGACACATTCTAGTTTAGTTTAGTTTAATTGTTATCGATAATACAACATAAAGAAAACATATTACTTTCGAAAAATATTTTCCTTATTCGTCATGAATGAAGATTTTTGCTGAGCTATAAGCAGCAGTCCACTTCAGAATGAATAGTGTGCTGCTCTTTTCCTCTCTTTGTCCTCTTTTTTTCTCATCTTACCTCCTTAATTCCCTAATAGCCTTTCATACAACACACAGTATATAGTGTATATAGTGTATATAGTGTATATAGTGTATATAGTGTATACAGTGTATATATAGCGTATACTGAGAAAATAACATGCAATGTAGTGTAAGCAACAATGTTTAAGATAATGACTTTCAATGAATTTCAAATGGTTGTCTAGAAATAGAAAGCATATATATAGAGAGTACAGAAGCCATGATTTCATACTACATATATGATCTTCACACTTATTTGTGGTATATCAATAGTCCAGCTTTCATTCTTTTTAAGGAAAATACAGCTTAAACTTTAATGACAGAATGATAATAATGATTACAAGGGATGCAAAATTATATTTTAAGCATTTATTAATATGCATATTATTTCTTTTATGTGATACATCAGTTAATATATTATGGTAGGCCTACTAAAGTTGTTTATAGACGCCAGTTTCAGACAAAAGAAACAAGACATTTTTTGCAAACGTGCTCAATCTGCTCTGAGTCGATACACGTGAGCTAAAACACCGTGCGTCGCTTTCTCCCCACGCATAAACGCCTGGCTGGTGTAGAAGTGTATTGTTCCACACAATGATTGGGTTTTTAAAAAGAGGGGGTTTAAACAACACGTTTGCTTGCTGTTCACATATCACACTTGTTCTCCTACTAGGAAATATCAGTTCGTCATCCCCAAACCCTGGACAAAAAAAGCTCGCTCTCCAGTTGCGCATTCACAGATGGGGCACCGACGCTAAACGCGTTTCTGAGGACAAAAGAAACCCCAACCGAACGCAATTCATGCAAAAAAAAAAAAAAAAAGTTCTCGGGTTCACAGGTCTGTGTCCGCGCCGAGTGGCTCGTGCGGCCGGTAATTAAGGCGCCCGCGGGGAATTGGGGCGCGTGCGGCGCGCGCTTCGGTTACAAGCTATTGAGCGGGGAGCCTCTGTCGCTCCCTTGTGTTCGCTCGTGCGATCCTGGTGACATTTTTCTTACATTTAAAACTAAATATTAAAACACGCCAGTAACTCTTCTTGTTCGTGGGATCTATCTATAGGCCAGCATTTTAAATAGAATTACGCACAGGCGCGCGCAAAGAGAAATGCGCAGGAGTAAGTCTAAACTTCCATACATCTGAAAAACAAGGAGTTGCATCTTACACTCAACCTAAAACTAAAACTAAATTGTGTTATATTTCACAAAATCACACATACGCTTTTGATCGCGTTGACAGCAATTACGTAAAGCTGCATATACAGCAATTTTCAGCTGCACATACTAGTCTCCTAAAGCTTTTTTCCCCCAGCTGTTTTTTTTTCAGACGTGAAAATGAAAAACACGCGTCGCTTTGTCCCAAACCCGTCGTTCATCATTAATCGCTGTAAAGTTCCCAAGCCAACAGCCAGCCAATGAGCACGCGCAAAAACACCAAGAAACGCTTCTTCTTTTGTCTGATCATCTGTAATCCAAATCCACTGATGACAGGCATGCAGATGGGCCATGCACTGACGCCAAATATTTTTCAAAAAGTAAAGTGTATGCACAGAAGAAAAAAAAAAAGATCGGAGATGGATCGTACATAGGCATGCCCATTGCGCGCGAGGAGGGAGGGGGTGGATAGATAACCAGGAGGCCATCTGGTCTCCTCGCCATGACGCGTGCTGGACGCGTGGATCCCGTGGGGATGCGCGGGTTTCAAACTGAAAATATTTCCGTGTGTGCACCACACAAAGCCCTCATGCTTGCTTCAAAGTCGATGCAAACGTTATGGTCACAAATATGACAGTCTTAAGTCGTGCGTCGTAGCCAGGATACCGAAAACGCAAAGATTTGTTTCTTATGCGTAAAAATAGAGAACATCTGTATCTTGCATGATGGATACCCATTTTCTAGACCTTTTTTTATGTGGGTTAGTGGTCTGTTTGAACTAAACATAAGCCAAACGCCACTCAACCCCCCCCAACACACACACACACCAACCCTCGCGCACCATGAAAGCAGGTGAACACCTACGTCATTGGATGTACACGTCAGGGGGAAAAACTATTGTCGATCAAATTTTACAAACAGATGTTACTTAAAAATGGCGTGGCTTGGGGATCTGTGCTTGTAATTTAAATTATAGATACTCAACACCCCCCCCCCCCCCTCACACACACACACACACACACACACACACACACCAGCCCATTGCACATCCATTCCTTGTGTTCCCTCCTTTTTGTCTCACCCTCCTTTATATAAAAGCATATCTTTTTTTAATTGCACACCATTAACAATATGTTTCTAAGCTGTGTATTATATGCATTAACAGATATTAAACGTTAGGTTTTAAACTGCTAGGTCTCAGTCCACGTCGTAGTGAAATAATATTTAGATATATAGATTATATAGCATTATACTAAAGGATTGTTAATAAAAATTAAATGCCTCAGACACATCGCAACACGCGCTTTCTGGATTCAGAAGCAATCCTGCATTTTTGATAGAAATTATTAATATCAGTTAGTAGCACAGAGGCAGAATTTTATCCGGATAAGCATGTCGAAAAGCGTATGGAAACCTAATTTAATGAAAAGTGATCACGTGCACAGATTTTTAAACGCCAGCCTATTGTTCTGCGCCTCAAAACTTTAGCGTTGGTGCGCGCGCGTGGCTTGCGGTGGGCGTTCCCATGACGCGGTGAGTCTGGATAAATAGCGCGCGCTGAGCGCTGCTCAGGCAGAAACCCCTCATCGGAAGAGAAGACCAGATCTCTACAAGAATCAAGAATGACTCCGGCTGTGTCTTTCCCGCCTCGCGGTGCCAGCACGGTGGCCATGAGAAAAGAGGCCTCGGAGCTGCGAAAAACTTTAAAACCTCTGATGGAGAAACGCAGACGAGCGCGCATTAATGACTGCCTCAACCAGCTGAAAAGCCTCATCCTTCCTCTGATGGGAAAAGATGTAAGTAGAAGTTCAGTTTCATTTATAGAACCATCCAGATCTGTTTAGAAATATAAGCAGTTTGGTGCCTTTTGCAGGTTGAACTCATGTTTCTTTTGTTTTCTGTTTCAGAACTGTCGCTACTCGAAGCTTGAGAAAGCAGACATCCTGGAAATGACGGTCAAATTCCTCACTGATGTCCCGAAAACTCCGACAAATGGTGCGCGCTCTTTTTCTGTTCTTGCCTATTTTCTATCTATTTAATCTACTATCTCAAACGCAAAGAAAACTAAAGTGCATGCCTTCTTTATTTTGGTCCCCAGATGCTGCAGACAGTTACAGAGAGGGCTATGAAGCGTGCCTGCAGCGGGTCTCCGCGCTCCTCCCGCGCACGAGCCTCGACCACGAAACCTGCGCGCACGTGCACGACTTCATCCAGCAGTCGCTGCGCTCGAGCTCGCCGGCCTGCCGCACGTGCAGCGCTCGCACCTCCAGCGCGCTCTCACCGACCCAGCACGAGCGTCTTCTGAGTCGGAAATGGGTCGACATCACTCGGAGAGAAAGGCGCGCGAGCGTCACTGCGGAGAGAGCTCAGGAGGCGCCGCAGGCCGCCGCTCAGCCCGTGTGGAGACCGTGGTAGCTGCAGAGAAGCGGCACGCGCTTCGTGCTACTTGTTCAATAATGTACATAAACCAGCCTAGAGATGAGTTGTAAATACTTGCAGCTATGTATAGCTTGCTGACTTGAGGTACTAAGTCAAGTCGAATTTTTACTTAAGTATCGTATACTTGTCGTTCGCTTTGTCAAAATTCGCTCGTTTGTATCTATCGGTTCGTTTTCTTAGAGATCCTGCGCGGAAGCTGTAAATAACGCGCGTGTGCGGTTTGGGGTTGAGGGTGAGGGCTTGTAGAAAACGCCTATGTAAGACCCTGTGGGTCGTCCAGTGTAAGACATGTGCTCTTCCACTTCAGTACTCTGAGTCTGTGCAGATGATTGCAATCGTGAGCACATTATGTTGTGTTTTAAAGTCTCATTTCTCAGAGATGTGCTGTTTATTCTCTTTGTTTACAGTCTCCTTTTTGAGAGACGTGTTATTTATTTATTTTTGTTTACTTGTAAACACGTTTGATGTGTTAAAGTCTCCTTTTTGAGAGACGTGTTATTTATTATTTTTGTTTACTTGTAAACACGTTTGATGTGTTATACAGTCTCTTTTCTGAGACGTGTTATTTATTATTTATTGTTTACTTGTAAACACGTTTGATGTGTTATACAGTCTCATTTCTGTGAGACGTGTTATTTATTATTTTTGTTTACTTGTAAACACGTTGTGATGTGTTATACAGTCTCATTTCTGAGAGACGTGTTATTATTTTTGTTTACTTGTAAACACGTTGTGATGTGTTATACAGTCTCATTTTTGAGAGACGTGTTATTTATTATTTTTGTTTACTTGTAAACACGTTGTGATGTGTTATACAGTCTCATTTTTGAGAGACGTGTTATTTATTGTTTATTGTTTACTTGTAAACACGTTGTGATGTGTTACACAGTCTCATTTTGGAGAGACGTGTTATTTATTTATTTATTGTTTACTTGTAAACACGTTGTGATGTGTTATACAGTCTCATTTTGGAGAGACGTGTTATTTATTTATTTGTTTACTTGTAAACACGTTGTGATGTGTTATAGTCTCATTTTGACGAGATGTAGTATTTATTTTGTTTGTTTATGTAATTATTCTGTACTTTTAAATAAAAGAAATGGGATAACCAAATTTTTTGCCGTTGTTTATTCGACTTAAGCACAATGAGGTGTTTTTAAGTCACAGATTTAACACAGAAATGAAGGACTGGATAAGTGTCCTACTCCAAACCGGAAATACACTAGGCTATAGTAACGTAAACGTGGGACTACGGAAACGTATTTGGCTAGTTCCTACCATGTCCTTCCACAAAGACACGGAAATGGGTTTCCTACAAACAGCAAAGTGTATTAGGGTCATAAATGCACTTTAACTGTGAGTTCAAAATGCAAAAAAAAAAAGGCCCCCCACAAAACACCACGTGGGTTTGACTGTTGGTGCGATGGTCTCTGCTGCCACCTTGTGGTCAATTTTATTTACTCACATTTGAATCATGACTTTAGCTTTCATCACAACAGAAAAATAAATAATAAATATCCTAATTAAAAAGGAATTAAAAAGCACTCAGTATTCAGGACAAATATAGCCATGAAATTCATACAAAATTACTCATAGTTTGTTTAAAAGTGTTCATAAATAAACCATAAATCATCTCCTGTTATTCCGTCAGTAGCTTCATACACATAGGTCAAGGCTATCTATCTCATACTGTCAGAGACTCTTTTTCCCCCACATGATTTTGTCTTGCACATAACCTGTTAATGTATTTCTTTGTTACAGTTTTTATAGCACTTTTGTCATTCATACTGTGAATTTATTAACCATTTGTTCATGTAAATATGTAAACCTCTTTTGCACAGAGACTCAAAAATGGCTTTCTACATTGTTCAACCTAGCTACATAAAATGGTTTTATGGAAATCTAAATAACCAAAATATTCATTTATTCACCAGTGCAGCTTTTCTTCCAACTATGCTTTCCATTTGCAAATGTAATTTCAGTAATAAATGTCCTGCGTTTGGCTACTTTCATACACAATATCAACAGAATTAATCTGATTTGGGTTTTTCTACATAGCACGTATGCCCCTGGTATGGCTGTTGCCCCCAACTTGACTGTCAGCCATTTTAATAGGAACACCTATACACCAGGCTACTTGCCAGAATTACACTAGGCTATATATTAAACATGGGCCTATAATAGTGGGTGTCCAATGACTCAACCATTACTATTGTAAAGGATCACAAGGTCTGAGGCCATTTCTCCACGTTGAATGATGTGTACTGAAGAACTTATTACTTCCTGGTGTAGTAGTACAAGATCTCATGTAATTATTCAATCAGTCAATCATGTGGCAGCGGCCCAGCACATAATAATGCAGATACAGGTCAAGACCTTCAGTTAATGTTCACATCAAACATCAGAATTGTGGGGGGGAAATCTGATCTTGGTGACATTTTCCATGACATGCTTGTTGGTGCCAGATGGGCTGGTTTGAGTATTTCCGAAACTGTTGATCTGAGATTTTCCTTCTTGATGAGAGAGGTCAGATAAGAATAGCCAGACCTGGTCTGAGCTGACCGGAAGGCTATGGTAACTCAAATAACCACTCTTTACACCCGTGGTGAGCAGAAAAGCAGTTCAGAATGCTGTAACCTTGAGAAGGCCAGATCGGGTTCCACTGCTGTCAGTCAAGAACAGGAATCTGTGACTATAGAGGTCACAGACTCACAGACACTGAACAGTTAAAGATTTGGAAAAAGAAATTGGCCAGTTTCCATATTTGATGTGAACTTTAACTGAAACTTTTGTCCTGTATCTGCAAGGTTTTATACATTGCGCTACTGCCATATGATTGGATGTGAACATGTAGGGAGAGGGCACAGTGGGTTAGTGGTTAGCACTGTTGCCTTGCACTTCTGGAGATGGGGGTTTGCTTCCCTCTGTGCGTGGAGTTTGCATGGTCTCCCCATGCTTCGGGAGTTTTCTCTGGGTACGCCGGTTTCCTCCCCTAATCCAAAGCCATGCACTGTAGGCTGACTGGCATTTCCAAATTGTCTGTAGTGTGTGTGATTGTGGCCTGTGATGGGGTGTACCCCGCCTCGTGCCCCAAGTTCCCTGAGATAGGCTCCAGGCTCCCTCATGAACATGTGTAGGATATGTAGTACACAAAAAGGATGGATGGATGAATGTGTACATTAAAGTATTAAAGTGGGTGTAGCTACATGTTACTTGTCCTTTGCAAATAAATAAATAAGTAAATAAAAAATCTAACACATTTATACAAAAAAAGACATAAGGAAAAATCTCTCATTTTAACCCTTCCCCAGATTTCTTTGAAAATGCATTATATTATCAGCTCTAGTGTGTGTGTGTGTGTGTCTCACAATATCCGGTGAATCGATTCACCCTCCAAAGCCCGTGTGCTTCGAGTCATTCAGTGTCATTTGGAGAGTGTGATGTCCGACAGCAGGGCTGCACACACACCGCCCATCATGTCTGTTCTAAATTCCCCATCATCCTCACCGTCCATTCAGATATGCAGGTAAGATGTAACCAGGCTGACTCTTGCTAAAGGCTCGGCTTTTCTCACTGCTTATAGACTGCATCGCATCTTTCAGTCAACCAGACTAGCGTCGCAACACGTCGCGTGCGCGCGGCCCCGATAATCCCCGCTGTTTAACTGTAACTGACAGATCACATAACAATCCAGTGTGTCTGCTGCGCTCTGTGCATGTCTGAAATAAGAATAATCGTCATTATTATTATTATTATTATAGCCATAACAGCTATGATTACTACGAGTGAGCACTGCGTTCGGGTCGTATGGCTTTACAGGAAGCATTAGTTGTCGGATGCCGGCGTATTTCGACGCCTCCTGTTTATGTAGCATGTGATGACCTGCACACACATGATGCTGAGAAATAGCCCACAAGGTTATTCAAAGGTCATCACGGCTATAGCAGGACAGAATAACACCGCATTCGGATATAAGGTGTAAAACTGTCTGGCGCACGAGCGTGTTGAGCTATGCATGTGCAAAGCCCAGAATGCCAGTGTTCAAAGCCTGGATTTTAGCGGCTAGCTATGTGTTCCGATATGAATCGCGTGTTTTTATGACAGGAAGAAAAGACACTATACGAAATCAAATCTACATAGAATAATTTCATAATTCCAGCTTTAATAACTGAGAACAGGCCTTTAGAAATTAGTTGGCGAGTTATTACCGGCGATTCTTTGCCCGGCTTTATGCCCTCTAGTGGCAGCCAGCTGTAACTACACTCAGTACAGACGTAAGAGCAACGTCATCACGTAAACTCACGGCTGAATTCCAAATACTATTGTATTCCCTATATGCGCGCGCTACATCCTGTTTACAGTGACGTCTCTCTTACGACCTATGTAGTGCACATATATAGAAAATAGAGAGCCATTTAGGATTGAGCCCACTGCCAACACTCATAAGTATGTTTAGCCTTCCTTTAAGGACAATGTTGAGGGGTCCGGCGTTTGTCACATTCAGGTATGTAAATCTGCATGTTTAGAGTACAGTGGAAGCGCCTAAAGAAGTGAAGTGTGGCCAATTATGGTGACCCATACTCGGAATTTGTGCTCTGCATTTAACCCATCCAAGTGCGCACACACTCAGTAGTGAACACACACCCGGAGCAATGGGCAGCCTTGTTTACAGCAGCGCCCGTGAAGCAGTTTTGGGTTCGTTGCCTTGCTCAAGGGTCTCACCTGGTCATTCACTCCCCCCCACACCCCCACAATCCCTGCCGGACCTGAGACTCGAACCCACGACCTTCAGGTTCACCTTCGGGTTACAAGTCCGACTCTCAGACCATTAGTGGAATTCGCGACTGGTTGCTATGCGGAAGTGAACCGTATGCTATGCGGAAGTATGCGACGTGTATGGAACTGCACGACACTGGCCCCATTAAAGATATCTATAAGAACCTTCTTGAAATAGGGGAAATAATAAATCCAGACCACCTCCTTAATGTTGTAAAGCAATTTTTTACATATTCTTTCTATCTATCTATCTATACACCGATCAGCCATAACACTAAAACCACCTGCCTAATATTGTGTAGGTACCCCTTATGCCGCCAAAACAGCTCTGACCCACTGAGACTAAACAAGACTCTCTGAAGGTGCTGCGGTACCTGGCACCAAGACATTAGCAGCAGATCCCTTAAGTCCTGTAAGTTGTAAGGTGGGGTCTCCATGGATCGGACTTGTTTGTCCAGCACATCCCACAGATACTCGATCGTATTGAGATCTGGGGAATTTGGAGGCCAAGTCAACTCCTTGAACTCTTTGTCATGTTCCTCAAACCATTCCTGAACAATTTTTGCTGTGTTGCAGGGTGCATTATCCTGCCGAAAGAGACCACTGCCTTTAGGGAATACCGTTGCCATGAAGAGGTGTACTTGGTCTGCAACAATGTTTAGGTAGGTTGTAAATGTCAAAGTAACATCCACATGAATGCCAGGACCCAAGGTTTCCCAGCAGAACATTGCCCAGAGCAACATACTGCCT
>CM074952.1:20699601-20721294 GCA_037577455.1 Pangasius macronema
TTGGGCACTCTGACCGGTCTGTGGCTACTCAGCCCCATATGCAGCAAGCAAGTGTGTTCTGACACCTTTCTATCATAGCCAGGTTTAACTTTTTTAGCAATTTATGCTACAGTAGCTCTTCTGTGGGATCAGACCAGATGGGCTAGCCTTCGTTCCCTATGTGCATTGGTGAGTTTTGGGCACCCGTGAACCTGCCATCGGTTCAATGGTTGTCCTTCCTTGGACCACTTTTGGTAGGTACTAACCACTGAATACCGGGAACACCCCACAAGACCTGCTATGTTGGAGATGCTCTGACCCAGTCGTCTAGCTATCACAGTTTGGCCCTTGTTAAAGTTGCTCAGATCCTTATGCTTGCCCATTTTTTCCTGCTTCCAACACATGATCTTTGAGAACTGACTGTTCACTTGCTGCCTAATATATCCCACCCCTTAAGAGGTGCCATTGTAATGAGATAATCAATGTTATTCATTTAATCTGTCGGTGGTTTTAATGTTATGGGTGATCAGTGTATATATATAAGTCTAGGTGTCTTAGTTGTAGAGATGGACAGCTCTGCCTCTCCATGAATGATACACCAGTTGTGTCTTGAAGGATACTTCAATATGGAATAGTTTTCTGTGGTGTAGCAGCTGAGAAATGGAGCCTAGCTTGGCTGCTGGCAAGATTCTGGGACACAAAGTAAATAAAAAAGACAGAAAGAAAGAAAAACACCTTTATGGGTTATTCGGTTTGTCCCTCTGGTGGAAGTCGTACAAGTTCTGTCTAGTACGCTGTGACACATGGTTTGTAACAAGTCTAAGTTTTGAAAACTAGAACCATTAACCACCAGAAAACCATTTTGCTCCTAAGAGTGCTCTGTAAGACCAAAGGTTCTCCCAGTTCTCCATTTTTATTCTGCACACTTACTAACACACTTGACTGGTAGGCCAATCTGCACTCTTTCCGTGTTTATTATGTGACTTTTATGAGTTTTATGGGACTGGAAGAGAACATGAACTATGGTCTTTTATGGCATTATGGTCTCTAAATTTAGTTTGCAACCGTGATGCATGATTTGCAACGAAGGGACTCAAAGTTATACACTTTGCATTTATACATTAATACATTTTGTTGTACATTTTGCCTGGCAAAGTTAAAGGGAGCTTTACAAATTGTGGAAACAGAAATGAAAGACAGACTGAAAATGTGAACCATTCTCTACTGCCAAGCTGTCCAGTTATAAGTTTATGTGCTTCACCTAATAGTACAACAGCCATCATGTGAGAGAGAGTTTACAACCTGACCATTGTTTACAACTTGACCATTTAGCAATGGGTATCATGTAGCAAGGCTTTTGGGTCCCTGGAAGACTATCAGTTAGGCCTCTGCGCTCTCACCGCTGCGGCTAGGGTTTCAATTCCCGGCCGGGGAACCAACTCCAGCCACAGGGTTTGCACAAGACAGTGCACTCCAAGTGCCGGTCCCAAGCCCGGATAAAACTTGGGAGGGATGCATCAGGAAGGACACTTGGCATAAAAACTGTGCCAAATTAAATATGTGGACCAATAATCCACTGTGGTGACCCCTAATGGGAGCAGCCAAAAGAATAAGAACAACAACATTGTGTAGAAAGCTTTCGACAAACTATACCCTAAGTTGGAGCTCTGATTTAACACCTGCAGATTTACAAAAATTTCAGTAATGCTGATTTTCCTTGTGTACTCATGTGAATATGTTGATAAATACCAGCTGTAAATTACAAAGTGCGTTCATGCAGCCCATTTGCATTTAATGACATCCACTCCATAAAACTCCACCAAACGAGTGTCTCGACTTTGTTTGTTTTACGGATTTACCATTTTCTCCTGATGATTTCCGGTCAATGTGTCGAATCGGTACACATACATAGTGTGTTGGCTCCCATAGACACACACTAACACTCCATCCTTTTATAGGACAGAATTACCTTTTTGTAATTGAATGGCTAGTCTTATTTGTCTTAATTTGTGGATTTGTTTTGGTCTTTAATGTGAAAGCTTCACAAATTGTTCATTAAATTTGTGCATGCAGTTGAAATAAATCAGCGATTTTATACTTTGCAACATAATCTGTGTATAAAATTGCAGTAATTATGGCCAATTATGCAATTTGAACCTTATCAATCAAGGTTCACATTAGCGCGTCACCTTATATTTTTATTTACACAGTTTCAGGAGTTGAACATCCTATATTTACACAAAGGCTTGATTGTCCTAAAAGTACTTATATACTGTGTAAAGAACACATTTTCGAGTTTATCATGTCCAGTTTGAAAAATTGGAAAAAGCCCCATTGTGCTCAACCTTGTGCTGCTTTGGGTTTAACCCAATACAGGTTTAATTCTAAATACTAATCAGCTACTCTTCTTATGTATTAGCCATCTGCATTGTTTTAAGAATTCAACATTAATACAGGCTAATGTTCGTTCAGTGTATATTTAATACTTGGTATGGATTGTAGGCTAAATAATGACTTCTTTCTCAAACTTTGATAGTGCACAACGGAAAACTGCAAAGACACACACTGTTTATTTGAGATACAGACATTTTCTACACCTGCAGCTGTTGCACGGATACTGAATTCACCTACTAATGAGGATAGAAGAGATGACGTCAAAAGGATATACTGAGTGTTTTAAATACAATGGTTGAGCTGTGAGATGCGTTAGTTTTGCCCGAACTCTTCGGAAACATGCTAAATAGTCGGATTTTACTGAAAGAAGTCCAGTGCTTTCTGCACTATACTCTACCGAGGTAGGAATATATTCAGTTGTATATGGTAAAATATACAGCCTATGTTTCTGTTCTGTTTTATAGTATAGTGTTTTGTTCTCTTTTGCTATATGGATGTAAAACATCAAAGATTATATATAAAAAGTGTACAACCTGCATGACTGTTTTAAGAGAGGTTATGCACTGCTTCTAGGATCATGTTCACAAAATCAAACTGGTCATGTGTGATAAATAGAGACATACGCATCAAAGATTTCTCGTTAATGATCAACTATTTGTGGCCATCTGTAGTGAAGCAACTCACTGCACTGATCCGGTTAGAAAATGGCCTTTCCAAAGTCTTATTCAAGGTTGTCTGCTGAGACGTGTATGAATGTGCAAGTGCTAATCAAGAATCAGATGTGCTAAACATTTGCTGAAAAAAAAGGGGGCAAACCTGACACAAGATCGCGTGACACATCTTATGTCATAAGATCAGCCTTACGTGTTATACAGTTGTGAAAAATTTGGTATCACACAGTGGTGTAAGAATTTGTCTTATTTTCACGATGACAGTGGAATTGTATATTGGTGGTAAAAAGTCATTACTCTGGACTTAATCTGCACGTGAATCCTAATTCCTGTGAATCATGGATCTGTGATTTCTTGTAAAAGAAAACAGTGAGGTTTAATGCAACCATGGAGCAGTAATCAAGACTGAATACATGGTCTAACCTCTTAAATAATACATTCTTCTCTTTCAATTGAGGTCTATAAGGTACCAGGCTACCTGACACCATAAACTCCTAGTTTTACTCACAAAACTACTTTTAGCTTCACTAATATCTTTTACTGAATAATTGATAGTAGGGTCATCCATGAAAACTGCAGCCATTCAAATGTATATAAATCATTGGCAATAAAATTTAACATTGCAGTGAATATTAAATATCATGTAAGGTGTTACACCTTGAGTTATACATGAGACAATTTCAAAGTCATCCAGTTTCTAACTACTGTGAAAACACAATGTCTTTCTAGATTCTCCCCAATAATTAGTGTCGGTAATTGTGACATTCCTTACATTACCTAATAAAGCAATTACTGTCAGGTACATGAGTATTTGGACAGTGAGACAATTTTCGGAATTTTACCTCTGTACACCACCTCAATGGATTTGAAATGAAGCAATCAGGATGTGATTGAAGTGTAGACTTTCATACAAGGGGTTTAACAAAAATATTGCATTAACTGTTTAGAAATTACAGCCATTTTTACAGAGTCCCTCCATTTTCACAGGCCCAAAAGTAACTGGACAATTGACTGATAAGCAGTTTCATGGCCAGGTGTGCCCTGTTTCCTCATTATTTCATGACAAATGAAGGAGATAGAAGGTCTGGAGTTGATTGCAAGTGTTGAATTTGCATTTGTTAGCTGTTCATGGGAACTCATAATATGCAATCCAAAGAGGTTTTGATGGAAGTGAAGGAGGCCAGCATTAGGCTGGAAAAAAAACAGACCTATCAGAGAGGTAGCAGAAACCTTAGGAGTGGCCAAATCAACAATTTGATACATTCTTATAAATAAGAAATGCACTGGTGAGCACAGCAACACCAAAAGGCCTGGAAGACCAGGGAAGACAACTAAAGTGGATGATCAGAAAATTCTTTCCTTGGTGAAGAAAAACCCTTTCACAGCATCTAGCCAATTCAAGAACACTCTGGAGGAGGTAGGCGTATCATTGACAAAGTATACAATCAAGAGACACCTTCATGAGTGGAAATACAGATGGTTTACCTTACGATGCAAACCATTGGTGACACTCAAGAACAGAAAGGCAAGATTAGTCTTTGGAAAAAAAAAGAAAAAGCCTGACCAATGCTGATGCAAGATTAACTTGTATCAGAATGATGTGAAGAGAAGAGTGTGGAGAAGGAAATGAAGGGCTCATGATCCAAAGCATACCATATCATCTGTCAAACATGTGGAGGAAGTGTTATGGCATCGGCATGTATGCCTGCCAATGGAACTGGGTCACTGGTGTTTATTGATGATGTGACTGCAGACAGAAGTATCAGGATGAATTCTGAGGTGTATAGAGATATACTTTCTGCTCAGATTCAGTCAAATGTTGACTGGATTGAAAATAGACTAAAGAGTTATCTTGAAATAGCCAAGTGAGCAGATCTTCAGATCCAAATTGTTGATTATTTTCAAAATTTTAGCCTCATGTCACAGTTTGGGTGCAGTTTTCATGGAGTGACTCAGTAGCTACACAATGCAATGTTTGTTCTGGTGTCACAATTTCAACGTAGTACACAGTCTTAAGACCTTGGTAACCTGGGGTGAATTAAAGATAAGGAGAAATCAGTAATACACAAAGGAGTCTTTCTTGGTACACAAAGAATCAAAATCTCTTTGTATGCAATTTTTAAACATATATTATTAATTATAACTTGTAACAGAGTGAATACTTATACTTTTAGTTTGTTTTAATTTGTATATAATATTGCAAACTGTATCTGACTTTTCTCTGTAGATTCATGACACATAATTCCAATTAAATTCATTTCAGTTCCAGGCTGTAACATTACAAAATGTTAAGAAGTTCAAGAGGGGTATGAATTCTTAGGCAAAGCACATGTATGTAATAAGAGCTTCACATCATGTCTGGTTCGACCACATCGTCAAACATAGTTGTAATACTGCATAGTCATACTTAATGCTTCATGTTTGCGTATGGAAATTAGTGCTCCTCTACTGCTCTAATAGAAAGCTCACATATTTATACAAGTCAAGCCCATTTCAAACATTTCCTGTGGGTGGGCATTTGCTCAGAAATTCACGTCAGCAGTGTCAGTCACTCATTGGCTCAGAACCACATGGTCTGAGTGAGGGCAGGGCCAGCCTGGATGAGAGCCATGTTAGTGGTGGAGACAGTGATGATATCATAGTGTGTAGTAGAAGAAGTGATGAATTAAAGGCCTGGTTGCCTTTTGTTTTGGCTTAGAAACACAAGTAGCCTCTCTCTAATTTGTGACTCAGGAGTTTATTCTGCAACACAAATGGCTCGTATTCAGCTGACCAGGTAGTTACACACTGGACTTCTATTTGTGAATTAGAGCTTGTCGTTATGTACTGTATTCTACTGTAATGTACTTTTAGTCATATGTCTCATATCAAGTCTAAATGAAGTAAGTTTGATTTAAATAGCTTAAAGATATAATTAGCTGTAAAAGGTCTGAGTATGCTGAGTACAGCAGGTTCACTCAGCAAAAAGGGAACACATTTTTTACCTTTAATTTGGATATAGATAACCTTTTAGAGTAAAAATTTAAAGGTACACTATTTGTATGTTTCTAGGTAAATGATAGATACTGTGCAAAAGATACAAAGGGTGTACGCATGAGAGAAACATTTCATTGATAAGGAATGTTACAGATTATCATTCTTTCTTCTGACAGCGTTTCCTGTTTAACATCTACACAAACCGGTTAAGGATGCCGGGTAGTTCTGTATCACCAGAGTACATAGGTTCTAGGTTGTGCAACTTGGAGGCACATAGCTGTCTCCATTATTATTTCTCTGCTTGAATGTATTTACATTGCTTTATACTTTACACTTTTAGTCTATTGTAAACTGTTACAGTCCATAATAACGTATCCCAATAGGCACGTCTTCATAAAACAGTACACTGATATGGATGATTAATATGTGTTTATGCCATTTCACCGACCACTGCGATGTCCAGTGTCTCCGAGCTTTAACAGTAGGTTTGATAAACAAACTACAATGCATTGACTCATCCTCCTGAAACTCCAAAATGTGGCATGCTGACTCGCATCCAGTTATTACAGGTGGAAATAATTGGGTTTGTTTGTGATTCTCAGAATTATGCGACCAGATGACGCCAACATCATGGGTAACGTCCATGGTGGGACAATCCTGAAGATGATTGAGGAAGCTGGGTGCATTATAGGAACTCGCCATTGTAATACTCAGACTGGGGTGAGTGCACATTTCGGTCATCTAAACTAGAATAATATTCTGATCATTTTCACTGCCTGAACAAATTGACAGGGTTTCTGGTGGTTTGTACAATGTTATTTCCTCAGTCAAATGTATATGGGTGCATGTACATGGCTTACTTATCAGGTGACAGATAATTATCTTGTTTAGGAATGTTGCCATTTATCTTTAAGGGACAGATTATAGTGGTATTTCTTCCTTCTTGCCTTATACCCAGTGCATGTAATGCATAGCTCATATGATGACATTTACAGACAGGGACAAGTTAAAGGAAAAAAGCTTCAGTGCTCCTTAGCATAGATTCTACAAATCCTTGTAGATGTACTGGGGGATGAACACCTTTCTTCCAACATATATTCCCTCAGTTATTGGTTTGATAGAGCGCTCTGTCTGACACATCGCTCCAAAATTTCCATTGGTTGTTCATATGGATGAGATCTGGTGACCGTGAAGGCCATCGCATATGATTTACTTTTTTCCATCATGTTTTCTTGTACATGTTCCCTTTAAAAAAAAAAAAAAAGGTTGATGATGCTTCACAAGTTGTGTTGACAGCTACAGACTGCTGTGGTTAGGATCACTGATAGTTTTCTAGGTCTACAGTCTAAACAAATTGACTAACCTAATCAGAAAACTCCTACAGGATGCCACTTTTCAGGCGAGGAACTTGAATGACTGCTGCGCAACATAGAACAAATCAGGCAACTTCATAAACAGGTTTTACTCTGGAGGATTTTTATCTTCGTATTAGATCAGCCGAGACACATAGCGAGTTAGAGAAAGTGCTGAATGCTAAAATCTTCTCTTTACAATTCGATATGAGTCTACTCACTCTAAATAATTTAATACTTCTGCTGCAATGTTACTTCTCCTTAAAAAAAAAAAAAAGTGAAATAGATACTGCCTGTGTGAGTCAATAGACAAGTGTGTTGGGGAAATTCCTATTACATTTACCATGTCGTCAGAAAACAGTGCAGAAACGCAGTCTGTTTATTTCCAGTAAGAAGTCTGTTAGTCACTGTTGTGTGTTCTTGGATTTTAGGGTTGAGATGCAGTGTTTATGTGGTGTAGAGCTAGAGAATGACACGAATAGTTTTGCTTTCCGGTTCTATGTAGAAAAGGCACCGCTGTGTAATGTGACGTAATTATACGTATATGGTCTATGTATAATAATAATAATAATAATAATAATAATTGTTGATATGATGACTTTTTTTTTAAAGACATTTTTGGAAAGTGTCTCCAGTGCCTTTTGTTAGCGTTTGCAAAATGCTCTGCTTCACATCAGACCATCCTGACTTTCAATAACACCACCCAGTCATTGATTATTGTTCTATAAAAACTGCATTCTTATAACATCATTTATTCCTAGATGACTTTTAAACATGTTTGGACATGAGCGTCATTTATGAGAAGTGACTGAATAACTTGTTTGGGGTTGTATCCTTTTTTTTTTTTTTTTTTTTTATATTTAAAATGTCAGTTGCCTAATACACTCCCTGACAGCACTTTAAATCTTCTCTACTTCTCTAATTAAATGTTAAAGGTATCTCAGAATACATTTGCTATAATTTCTTTTGGGCAATCCTTATAGAACAGTTCTTTACTGAATAAAATCAGCAATATGTATGTATTAACACTAGATGGTCAAACACACAGCCATGGTACACTTTGGTGCCTTCAGTTTGTGAAATTTTGTTCTGTTACTCAGTGTAAATAAATAGCTTAATTAAGCTTTTGTGAAATAAGGATGCATTTTTACAGTTAACAACAGTAGCAGATTTCTTACAAGTACCAGTATAACTTTGCTTTCAAGTTCCTTTGTAGCTACTGAGTACTTATTGTTTCATCAGAAGCATATTCTTCTTAGTTCAAAGCCTTATGCAGTGAAATATGTATATCTTGATACAGATTTAATTCTCTGAAGGAGGCTACAAGTTTGCTTAAACAGCTTGAATAGTTTGGTCTGTCTCACATTTCCAGTCCCTTCACACTGACCACACCAGAACAGTGTCTATAGTAAAGTTGTTTATATAAAAAAAAAAAATCTTACTCCAACCTGTTTATAACTAGATAGACGTCATTACTGGTAATAGTTCAGTTTACGACATGACGTTTTTGGTCATGTTTGTTAGTCATCAAGAAAGTAGTTATTTGTCTATGTCTGTATGAGCTATTGCAAGGTATTGAAGTTTATAAAAAAAAAAAAAACTTGCAAAGCTTAATAACCAAAAACAAAAGAAATATTAGGAATTTAATAAAAATTCCTCCCAAAATCAGTTTTTCAATCAGTTTTTATCTATGAATTGTTACTGTGTCCACTAGAGGGCAGCAGACAGTCGTACATTTTCTGACACTGGCCGTTAAACCTAAAAAATAATTTCTACCATTCAGCCCTTCCAGATCGACTCTGTTTGAACTATATAAAGCTCTTTCTGTATATCTGTAGGCCATGTGTTTGTCTTGAAGCAATTTCTAACGAAGATATGAGCACAGATCTCGAACTACATAACGCAACTCTAGACATACATACACGTGGCAAGTGTTGAATGTTCTGGGTTGGCCATTAAAGTTAAGGATTATTTAATAAACAAATTTCTCACGAAGGAGCAAGTCTCTTCAAGCAACTGGTTCAAGAGACGTCATGTACGTGTTACCAAACAAATGAAAACACAGTCACCTGAAAAGGCTGCTTCAGATCCTTCTTTTCATTTGCCCTGCAGGACCGCTGTGCTGCTGCCCTGGCACGAGTGGAGCGCACCGATTTCCTGCACCCCATGTTCATTGGCGAGGTGGCCCACGTGAGCGCGGAGATCACCTACACCTCCAAACACTCCGTGGAGGTGCAGGTCAACGTGGTGTCTGAAAACATACTGACAGGTTAGTGGATTTTCAGCATGATCATAAACGTCCATTGGTCTCAGAAAACCTGTCAGAGGTCACTGTGGCTGAAATAAAGCGTTTCTGCATACATTTTGAGACTATTACTTAAAAGATGCACAGTTTAAGGAGCCAGTTTAACAAACAAAGCTGTAAAAAATGGCTGTAGACTATGGATAAAGGTGGGTATAAAGATAGTCATATTTATTATTTTTGTATTTTATTCAATTAAAAACAAAATAAATGAGTAAATAGACGTTCCTGAAGACAGTCAGTGTGTTGGCGTCCTTCAGTGGAATTGCATTGGAAGCTTTAGATGCGAGTTTCTCCCTTTTCACTTTTAGGTATAACTAATTTTAAATGCTAGAACTCAATTTGTGGTTGAGATACACTATATTGCCAAAAGTTTGTGGACCCTTGACCACTCAAATGTGGTTCTTCCCCAAACTGTTGCCACAAAGTCTGAAGCACACGATTGTATAGAATATCTTTATATGTTGTAGCATTAAAATTTCCCTTCACTGGAACTAAGAGGCCCAAACCTGTTCCTGTATGACAATGCCCCTATGCACAAAGTGAGCTCAATGAAGACATGGTTTGTCAAGGTTAAAGTGGAAGAACTCGAGTGGTCTGCACAGAACCCTGACCTCAACCCCACTGAACACCTTTGGGATGAACTGGAACACTGACTGCATGCTGGACTTGCACAGCTCACTAATGCTCTTGTGGCTGAACAGACATAAATCCCCACAGCGACGCTTCAAAATCTAGTAGAAAGCCTTTCCAGAGAAGTGGAGGTTATAATAACAGCACTAAATTTGGAATGGGATGCTCAGCAAGCACACGTGGGTCTGCAAACGTTTGGCCGTACAGGGTTTATGCAAAAGTGAAACATATTTGAGTCTAGAAAAACCTGTACTCAAATATGCTTCTGTATTTATAGTAGAAAATGGAAATATTTCACCATGTGGAGGGTTTTCCAGAGGGAAACACACAGGTTTTTATTATTTATTTATTTATTTATGCAATGGGATTCAGAAGTCTAAGCCTCCTTTGAACATAAGGGTGTTTTTTTCCCATTTTAAACTGGAAACAAAGAGGAAGTTTTAGAATTTTGAAAATGTTTAAACAAAGAAGGGAAATAGAAATCTTGGCCACCATTTAAACATAATCATGTTAATATGTAATATTAACTCCTTTCTACAAAAGCTCGGATGTTCCTTGAGTCTTATCCTTATCCCATGAAGCACATGTTCAGGTGGCACTTTGATGAATTTGACATCTAACATGAATCATCAGGTTTTATACACACCTGTGGCGTGCACGCTGTCGTTAAAGCACAAGAGGGAAACAGCAAATACTAAGAAATTCTGAAATTCATGAAAACATTTCTAAGATTCTACAATGAAAGTCTTATGTAATGAAATGAAATTCTAGTGCAATTCTTATTTTGAAATGATAAATAAGAAAAGCATGCAAAATCATGCATCTTCGCTTGTGCTGTCAGACGTTTGGACTCCGCTGTATGTTGCACTGTATATTATGTGTAATGGACTTGGAAATTGGAAAATTTCACATTGTGCGTCTCACAACACTGGAAGTGTAACATGTTTCCCAAGGTTGAGAACGCTTACCTCCAGTTTTTACTTTGGCACACTTGTCAAAAAAATGTGAATGTGTTATCAAGCATAGAAAGTATGCACTTTCGTATGCCATATTACATACGATTTCATATGCCGTATTAGTGACAGGATGTTTGCTTTGTTGTACCTCAGTATGCATATGTTTTTAAAGGTGACACGGTTTGAGACTTCTTTGCATAAATTTCTGAATCTGCACCACACTCACCAGATTGCAAATATCAGGGTTAAGCCAATCAGTCATTGTTTGAATTTGACAGTGATGTGCGTGTAGACAATACAGTGTTGTGGCTTGCTTTAGAGCTAAGTATGGCTGGAGGCAGCTGCATGTCTAAACACACTTCTCAGTTTTTCAGGGCTTACAGACATCTTTGTGAAGTTTTTCCTGCCATGAGGATTCTTCCTTTTCATAAAATACCGTCAAGTCTGATCTGATTGAGGGTTGTAGAGTATTTCATAATCTTCTGTGAGATGGATGAATCATAGTTTTTGAGAAAATTCCCCCCGAATCATGCGGACCATCCTGTATCACAGACAGAATGTGACATGAAGACTAATGGCACCACAAAAAAGTATCCAGGTTTGATGCATTCCTTGAAAAATGTTTAAATTAAAATTTAAAAAAGGAACATTTAAAGCCATCATCTTAAGCCTGAATACTGCATGATCAGGCCTATTTTACTGTTGCAGACATCATAAAAGAAGGCGAAACCTAAACAAAGCATGATAATGGACAGAAAATAATATCCTTATTACCTCAAGCTCGCTTGAGTAGGAAGCTCACTTGAGTATTAACTCGTTCTCACAAGAATGTATCTGTTTGTGACCCTGTTTTCTGCATGAGATCGGATCACACTGATTAATAATTAGGGGTTTAATGCATCGTGATGCAAAACTTTAACAGTGTGCATCATGGAAATGTGCGATTCATACTGTGGAAATCAGCATTGCATCAACCGCAGGTTCCAATCTGCGCAACCCATAAACTTAAAATTCGTAGAGAGCACGCTGGTCACATGATCACATTCTTTCGTGGAAAGCCCGCGCCATTGTGAAGTGACTGATAGCTCAGGATCACAGCGAGTGACACACATTTTATAGGTTATATAGTATACGTATATGATTATAATATATATGTTATAATCGTTAAAAAGAGCTCTTCAGTAGCTTTCAAACCACACCAGCTCTGCAGTCTACAGTGACTGATATAGAGGCTGAGGAAGTCGGTCAGTTTAGCTGCTTCCCAGTTAAAATGACACCTCAGATGCTGCTATGGAGCTCATTACATTTCATTCGATCATTTTTCCCCAGGTCAGAGACTTTGTTTATTCCTAAACAAAGAATTTATAAATGTATTTCTTCATTTTTAAGATATGGTGAACCTGTAGTACATTTTGTTTACAATCTTAAACCTCTGTTCATGGTCTTTTTTGATTTATTCGGTTTTATACACACACAAAAATACATATTGTTTTGCATTGTTTATGATTCAGAAATAAAAAAAATATTCTGAGAATCGAATTGAATTGAATCGGAAGCCAGTATTGTGAATCATGGAATCGAATCGTGACCTGAGTGTATCGTTACACTCCTATTAAATAAAATGTAAATGCAAAGTAAAATATAGTCATTTTCTTTAATCGCAGGTTTAATGTTAGAAGATCTTCATTGTATAATCTGACAGTCTGTTATAACATTTGACCAATATTTTATTGTGATCTCATACAGTGTGACAGTAAAGACGGCTGAAATCACACGGTGTAAAACCAGCTTTAACTAGTCCATCTTGTAGTATAAAAATATATTCTGCAGCTCTAATAAGTGTACTGAGATATTGAGCTGTACAGTGAATTCTTCATACCATTTTTGTCTCACATTCTTCTGGTTAATCTTTTGTAAGGATTCAGCCTCTTGAGCAGAATAAAGCAGAATGAGAAGTATATTTGTCCAAACATCTGCTTAGTTGAGTACAAGAGGAACTATAAATAACTGATAAAACAATGTGGACTGAAACATGATTGACACAAAGCCCAACCAGTCCTCATGTAGGCCCTAGCTCAGGATGGTGCTAAAGCATTATAAATTTAGATTTCTCTTCAAAGCCTGATCACACATCTTTTTCCTCTCTCTTCTCTCCATCCTGAATCTATTATTGTCCTAAACATAGCCCTATTCAAAGCCACAAACAGGGCAAGCTGTCCCAGAAATTACAAATTCTTACCTGGAGAGATACTTCTTTGAGCGAGATAATGAATCAGTGATAAATGGCAGGAAAGAAAGAGGGAAGGCAGAAAACACATCAGGACAAAACAAAAGAGGTATCCCCAAGGTGCATGGTGTTACCACAGCAACCGAGTTGTCAAGGAAGCAGGGACGAGCTAGGGAGAGGTGAGATGCCGAGTCGATGGAAGGATCCGCAGAGGCAGACAGAGACAAGCATGCGCCTCTGAGGATACTTTCTGGTGAGGAAGTGACAGGAACAAGAGACAACCACAGTGACATAAAAAAATAATAATTGGGGACAGTTTGTGTGACTTAAGGCATATAATGCCAAGAGACTCCTCCTAGCTTTTGTTTATTATAAGCAGGTGCTATGCATTCCTATAAGGAAAACAGCACTGACATTTTCATACCAAAATAATTCCATCCATCCATCTTCTGTACTGCTTATCCTACACCGGGTTGCAGGGAGCCTGGAGCCTATGCCAGGGGACTCGGGGCACAAGGCAGGGGACACCTTGGATGTGGTGCCAACCCATAGCAGGGCACAATTGCACACGCACTCACACACTCAGTCACTCCATCCATCCAGTTTCCTTGCTGCTTATCCTGCACACGGTCGCGGGGAACCTGGAGCCTATCCCGGGGACTCATGGCACAAGGCATGGGACACCCTGGACGGGGTGCCAACCCATCGTAGGGCACTACTGCACACACTACGGACAATTTAGGGATGCCAGTCAGCCTATAATGCATGTCTTTGGACTGGGGGAGGAAACTGGAGTACTCGGAGGAAACCCGCGACAAACTCCACACACTCAGGGCAGAGGCGGGAATTGAACCCCCAACCCTGGAAGTGTTAGGCAAATGTGCTAACCACTAAAATAAATTTGTTTTATATAACGAACATAGTAAGATGCTGGCATGCTAGCTGATTGAGTCATATGCTAACACAAGATAACAGAAATGACAGAAAGCTAACTTGAGTACCTGCATAATGTTAGAAGTGCTAATATTTTGGGATTACAATTTGAATAGATAAAAGAGACTGCTTATATTAAAGCTGTAGGATAATGTTGGCATTATAGTTCATGTAGCCGTATACAATGGTATTTTGTACACATTTTTTAGTGTTACAACCTGGAGCACAAATGGAGTTAAGTGGGATTATATATCATGGATCTACACAAAATAGCCTATAATATCCCAGAAAAATCCTAAACTTTGAACATCCTTCAGAGCACCATTAAATCCATAAAAATGGAAATTATTTGGGCATAACCGCAACTCATTCAGAGAAGCAGCCAAGAGATCAAGGATAATGCTCTATGATGCTACCACCACCATGCTTCACTGTGGGTATGGTTTTCTCAGGGTAAAGGGCAGTATTGGATTTTCTCCAAATGTAACACTTTGTGCCAAGGCCAAAATATTTAATTTTGGTCTTATCAGAGAACACTTTTCTGCATATTTGTGTCCAAAATGCCTTTTTTCCCCTTGAACTCCAGATGGGATTTTATATTTCATTCTTATCACGCTTCCATAAAGCCCTGCTTTGTAGAGTGTCCAGGCTATGGTTATAGCTTCCCCCTTCTGAGTTATGGATCTCCCCAGCTCCTTCAGAGTAACCCCCGTCCTCATGGTTGCTTCCATATTTACCTGGTTTTTAATAATGGAATTAATGGTACATTGGAGGATGTTCAAGCTTTGCTATTTGTTTTTCTAACCAAACCTTGATTGTTACTAGTCCTGGACATGTTTTGATAGCACATTGGTCTTCATGATACTGTTTGTTTAGGTATGTTCCCTAGCAAACAGGTTGCACCAGAACTGGTTTCACATCAACAGGGGTGAACAGGTTACACAGTCACAACTTTTATGATTTTATTAATGATTTTGCAAACTTCAGATACTATGGGTTGTTTGTATATTCATGACATGTAATCCCAATTAAGTCTATTTCATTCCCAAGTTGTAACACCACAAAATATGGAATAGTTTGGGGGGAATACTCATGCAAGGCGCTGCATTACCAGAATATTACCACAATGACAGAAAACTAATAACTTAGCATCACTTTAGCTGTATAATGCTAGTGAGCTTAGACTGACAAATGTATATGCTATTGTATTCTTTTACAAACAGCATTTGGACCCTGTTGATAGGATACACACCACACAGACAATACAAGTCTTGATTTTACATATGGACCATAAAAAAAGGTATTGGCTGATGGAGCTGTATTTTGACATCATTTGACAGGCATTTAGCAACACTGGAATAAATCTCCTATGAAAAGAGCTTTCCATCAGGCCTGCCAGACAATGATTAATAGTTTTTCCACTACTTTAACTACCTTAAGTCCAAAGTTTAGACCAGGATTGAGAAACACTATTTTGGCAATTGGGGGTCCAAGTCTACCTTACATCATTTGGTTGTGCATGTAGTTCAAAAACTATATTAAATAGCCAGATGTTGCTTGCCACTCCCACATGCCTTTAATCAAAACTGTAGGTTCACACTTGAGCAATCGGTTTGAGTCTAATGAGCCAAAGCGTATCAGTGATCATTCTCTAATTTGATAGTTTTGTACATATAGATTCGCCAGCTTGCACTGTTGTGTATGTTTCTGCTTGAGAGGTGTAGGTCATTAGATTTTTAAGCCACACTAACACTCCTCTAACTGACTCGATCAACGGATGTTTAGTATAACGCCCGTTTGGTATTTTGCAACATATTTACCATTATCCACTACTTTACTGGGCCATAATGGACAACAGGTAGTTATAAATAAGTTTGTAACCGTTAAAGTAAAAGTAAGTAGGGGAGGGATAATCTTAAATATCTTGTCTTAACGTACGTGTCTAATTGCTATTGTATAATAAAGATTTCTAACAAAAATAAGATTATATTGAATGCTATAACTCAATGGCAGGGCAAGTACTAATATTAGTCCTCCGAGTCTCCCGTGGTCTGACTAGCACGTAACTAGAGGTGGGCTATATGACAAAAATATCATATCAAGATTCTTGAAGACATTTCTACATGATATGTATCACGATATAGGTTAACAAACTACCAGCAACAATATGCAATGATAGCAACGATATCATGATGTGCACGATATCTCAGAAAAGTGTATTTTGACATAATTTACCATAATATTGATATTATAGCATCATATTTCCCAGCCCTATGGGTAAATCCATAATTATGTCTGGTATTAAATCCCCATTGAGTCACGTGTATGCAGCCCAAAGATAGGAAAACTACTAGTTAAGAACAATTACCTGCTTTTGGCCTTCAAGTAAATGAAACATGTAGAAATNGGTCACTATACTGTTTGTAGTGTGTTACTGGGTGGTCATGGCTCATGGTGGCGTTGCCCCTTTAATTTGCTTGCTGCGCCAGAGGGCGAGCGTGAGGAAAGGGAGCAGACATTATGTGCCTCTGTCATGTCAGCTTAGTGTCACGCTTCGCTCGCATACACAGGCCACGGCTACACAGGCCACAGCACCTGCATATGCCGAGGCCTGTGCTCTCTCAGGATAAAATTAATTATCTCTCAGGATATGTGTTTGAATATGATTTTCAGTAACGTCTAAAGTTTGAGCATAGATACAGAGATTAGATATGCCATGCCGATCTTGTACAAGCAGTAAGAGGCTTTTGGTACTAATTCTTGAGAGGAAGACCAGTCTGTAAGTAAAGCAGCCATGATTGTTGGGGGAAAAAAAACAACAACTTTCAGTTCCTACAGGGTTTTGTGTGTGTGTGTGTTTGTGACTGTTTGTGTAAGAGAGAGAGAGAGAGAGAGAGAGAGAGAGAGAGAGAGAGAGAGCTGAGTTGAGTTTAGGGCCATCACATGGTTTCTTACCCAGTTATGGACACGGACGCACATGCACGCACACGCACACACACACACACACACACACACACACACACACACACACACACACACACACAGTCAGAGCCAATCTAGTCAGTCTCATCTCACTCACACTCCTCAGGGGTCTCCTGCTTCTGAACGCAGGGGCCGTGATGATTGGGGCCTCAGGCTAGCCTTCATCCCACCCTTACTTAAACACACATGTTTATTGCTAGGCCTACACCTAACCCTAACCTTAAAGTCCGTTTTTTTTTTGTTTTGTATTTTTTTTATTAAGAAAAGCTGCAGGTTTTGTTACAAAAAATTTTTCTTGGGAGCAGCAAAATGTCCTCAGAAGGTCAAAACTGTCAGATATTCCTATCCTCGTGGCGACATTTGGATATGAACATATAAAGATCTAAAACATGCTCACACACATCACACAGTAGTTGTAAAATCACACAATAGTTGTAAAATATATCTACAAATCGGAGTAAACACTCTTCTTCTTCCTCTTTCTTATTGCAGACAAAACTATGAAAATAGACAGATAATAGATTTTTGCGAAACAATACGCAAATTTGCATTTAACATTTAATTGAATAATAATAATAATAATAATAATAATAATAATACAGTCCAATGAATCAACATATTTCATCTATTGCGAAAAAACTTTGAGAGATTTAGAACTACGCTATAAATGATAAATATATGGTTAATGGTATACAGTATGATATAGTACAATATACAGTACTTAAAAGTACAATATACTGTAATAGCACAAAATACTGCTATAGTACTATATACTGTGAGTTCATTAGTGCTATAGTTCAATATACTGCTAGATCAGTGAAAGGGAGTTACTGTTAACACCAGCTGATTAGTTGGAACCGACGTGTCGTCTGTCCTGAAGATTCTCCCGTGGTGGAAAACCTCCTGACCGTTACAGAGTGCTGATACTGGAGACTCCTTCAATAAATGTAAATTAACATCTTATGAGTAAACATCTCATTGCAAAAAGCTTCAGATTTTCTGTTCACCGTACAAATCTTTATTTTCACATACCATGTAATTATGAAAGACAGAAATATAGATAGCGTTTCGTTTTAAAATGGCTTCCGTTTAACTTTGCGGTTTACCTTTAACATCTTATGACGTATTCATTTTATGACTTTGAGATCTGCCTAAAATGAAAAGTGCAGAATAAATAATAAAATGTATTATTATTATTGTTATTATTATAGAAATCAACATGTGGATAACTTTAAAAAAAAAAGATATGGGTGAACATTCCAGTAACAGATGTGCACTTGAGGAGCTCACAGCATCTGGACAGAGCTTAAAATACGAATTAATTACGCCTTTTCAGAGGACATTTGCAAACTCTCAGACACTGTCACACAAACCACCACAAGTCAGCTGTTCTAATTGCATTTTACACACACACACACACACACACACACACACACACACACACACACACGCACACACGCACACACACACACTCTTCCCTAATGACTAAAGAAAGATATTCAGGTTCAGCAGAGCTTGTGCTAATTACTACTGTACTAAAGCTCCACCAGTTAACTAGACAGTGACACTGATTTTAGCCTTTGCTCTGTGTGTGAGTGTGTGTGTGTGAGTGAGTGAGTGTGTTCAAAGATGTGTGCAACTTCAAACCTTAAAAAGCCAGACAATCTGTAAACAAACTGCACCCCCGCTACACCATCTGAAAACATTCTAGTTGCAGAGACCCGCAGCACTGTGTTGCAAAATTGAAAGCAGTGCACAAATAGCTGGCAAGCTTAATGGAAACTTTGAGTTGGTTATCCAATGTCCTAACATATTAAACAAGCCAACCATTGTCTCAGTCTACTGGCAACAAATGCTTCCTGTGGGGTCACTGCTATTCAGTGTCCAGAGACATCTTAGGCTTTTTTATCTCAAAGACGTCGTTCAAACGGACGTGGTGTGATAGGCAACTATAGACTGCACACCAAATGTTACACCTGTGCTGTGTCCAAAATCATCCATCATCCAAGAAAGGAATATAAACTATACAGTGCGCTTCAATCTACATGCACGACACTTGACACTTATGTTTAATACAAGGCACAGATTCAGTGCTAGCACAGAATGGTTTTGGTGGTTGTATAAGAAATGCAGTCATCCATCATGGAAAAAAAAAACGCAATATGTGTGCTACGTCTGAAACAAAATGCATGATTTGTTGCTAGGGAAATAGATATACCTGCCTAACATTAAAGAATCCGACACCTACACGGATCCAGCACTGGCTTGGGTTTCATGCCCCCGCCGTACTGCAAGAAGCTCTCGCTCTCCCAAATCTTTAATTTCACTAAGGTCCCACCAGGAGGGAAAATAATCACTTGCTTTAATATTTGAGAGCAACAAGCGAAAGGAGGTAATGATGTTGTGGAGGCAGCCAAAGAGAACGGCACATCCTCTCCAGTGGGTCTTCATCTCATCTAATTACGCTCTTAGTCACAGCTGCAGTGCCAGATTAATCTTTTTTTTTTTTCCTTTCTTTTTTTTTAAACTCCCACCCTCCCCACAAGCTTCTTGAGATTCAGCGAGCCATCGCAAGAAGTTCCCAGTTTTTTCAAACTTCCCCTACTCGATTGTCAATGGGAAGAAGTCTGCGGCGTTCTTCTTCTTCTTCTTCTTCTTCTTCTTCTTCTTCTNTTTTCTCGAGCTCATCGGAGTTAAGCAGAAACAGAAAGCACCGAACAATATCGAACCTCCATCTGTCCGGCACGCATGCTATTTTTAGCAAGTCAATCTCTTGCTAGCTGACGCCATGTAAATACGGCTCATATGTGGAAGCCGAAGACAAGCTGCCACAGGAACCAATTAGACAAGCCGCTCTCTCACCATGGCAGCAGCAGAGTCTCGGCGCAGTTGTCAAGGCAACCGGCCTGTCTGTATGCCTCGAACGGAGTGTAAAATGCAAATGCTATTCCCAAACGTGGTCTGTCAGGACTCATCGCTCACTTTCAGATGATTCCGCACAGTCGGAGTTAGTTAAGGCGCCGATCATTTGTGCTTAGCGTTTGCTCTGAGTGACAGTGAGGTAATGAAGCACTGCTTAATGGTGTTACTGCCTCTTGGAATACTTTGGCAGTTGTTGCCTCGGCTTTGCAACAAGTGACAAAGTTTTCATGATACGTTACAGTTTGCAAACGTAATGCAAAGGTAAGCAGGGGGTTTATAAAAGTTAGTTTCCATCAGGGAATGGAAATTGGCCTTTATGTTCAGGAGCATATGATATGAATATGAACATGTTTTTACCACAGCGCTCTTGAATTCTTGATTCTGATAGATGAGAAGAAGGTGTTGACTCCTTTTCTATAACAGCAGCTCTGACAAAAGTTAATTTTAATGCACTTGTTCTAATGTTTTAACAGCAGGGACAATTTGCAGGGACATGTATGGCAGATTCTCCACATAATCCAAATCTAATAATAAACATATTTTAAAAACGGTAATTAACAAAGAAAAACATGATTGTCGTTATGAGTATTGTTGTGCTTTGTAATAGTCAGTAAGTTTTGCACCACGGAAAAGGACAGAGGACATTGTGCTTTCCAGTTTCTCAAAAACATGACAAGGTTTCTTAACTTCAAAAGAGGACAAATGTGAGGTTGTAATGAAAGTGATAACATACGCTAACTTGTTCTGTGAAAGTTCCACACCATCAAATGTAGCTATAAACGGATAAAAAGTATGACATGCTGTTCATTAATAAACAAAAAAATTTTAACCTTACACATTGTTGTGTATAAGAGGAAGAAAAGGCTTCAGGATGTGCTGTGTTTTATAAGTACTTATTTTATAAGTATTTTAAGTATTAAATACAGTACATACTTGCTTTTTTAGGTCTCCTTTGGGCTGAGTTGAACTATCTGCCCTCATATTCACATTCACACATTCATTGCTGCAGCTTGCGTTTATATATAAGTATATGTATATTTATCCACAAAGCCATCATTATAGGGATTGAATGTCATAGCACAGGGTTGCTTGAGCAATAGCGTAATAGAGGGTTCGAGATGAGCAAAGCGTAGGGTCATTGTGTTCTGTTATTGCAAGTTTTTACAAAAAAGTAGACACTAAGGAGTGGTTACTGAGTACGAGCTTGATAACTGGCTAAATAGGAATATGAGTTGATTTTGAATGTGGTAAAAAGTTATTTGCACATTTATTTATTTATTTTTTAATATATTATCTTCTTCTTCTTCTTCTTTCGGCTTTTCCCTTCAGGGGTCGCCACAGCGAATCATCACTCTCCACCTATCCC
>CM074952.1:20732044-20752631 GCA_037577455.1 Pangasius macronema
ATTTTTATTTCTTGAACTAATTCAAGTAATAAAAATCCATAAAAAATAAATAAATAATTCATGCAGTAGAGGGTTCAAATTAAAATAACGTGCTGGTAATTGGAGGAAAATGAAATCTTACCTTCTAAAATCAGATCTATGCTCCTTTTTCTCCTCCTCCAGTAGACTTTTAGTACTTCATTGGCTGTCACCTTAATATCCCTGAGCTCAGGGAGAATTATAACATTTTTCCCAATTATAAAAGTCTGTGCAACCAAGTTTTTTCTTTTTTTTTTTTCCCCTAAAAGTTGAGCAAAAGTTTGTATCAGACGATCATGTGGCAGCTTGATTGCTGCCACATGATTGGCTGATACAATCATTTTTCTCACAAAATGGTGAGAAAATAAAAAAAAAACAAAAAAACAGCAGTTCTGCCTGTCAAAAATGAAATGATGAAAAAGATCAGAGGAGAATGGCCAGGCTGGTTTAAGCTGACCGAAAGGCTATGGTAATTTGTATAATCACTCTTTACAACTGCGGTAAGCAGAAAAGCATCTCAGAATGTACAGTATGTTTTGACACACTGAAACTGGGTGGTTGAAGATTGGAAAAAGGCCAGGTGTGTGTGTGTGTGAGTGTGTGTGTGTGTGTGGACAGAGAGAATGTCATTAAGCCTTAAACAGCTGCATAAATGCTTCAGGATTTTAGGGATTTCAAGGGATATTGTTTTTTGGCTAGGCTCCTCTAGAAATAATTATAGGGAACAGGCAAGTTGCATCTATCATTATTACAGATTTTGTGTGTGTGTCTGTGTATCTGTGTGTATGTGTGTATGCGACACTGACTTGGAATCTGTTTGCAAATATGGCACTGCTTCTGTCATCTGAAAATAGATGCAAAGAAATCATTGCCAAAACAACACACTGAAGTATTTTAAGACTTAACACTACTTTTTGTCCTCTCACAGTAATTGAGTTGTCGTTTATGTGGAATTTCAGAAACTCCATCTCAGCAACAACAACAACAACAACAAAACAAGTTGTTTCATGTTCTTTTTATTTTATTTATTTATTTAAAAAAATTTTTTTATGAGCATCTGGAACCATGAAGACAATATGCAAATATACATAAAGTATGTGACTCCAGGGGCCTTTTGTGACAATCTTCCAGCACCTGTTGCCATGGTAACACTTCATTATGAAGCAGCTTGGTTCGAGCCTTTTGATTATACCGCTATGATTAAAACACTGGGGGAGAGACAGAAGGAGGGAGGGAGGAGGGAGGTGTGCTCTTTTCAAGAGCGGAAGTAGATTTTATTTTCAAACCATAAGTACTCACTCTTTGGTGTGCGCTCTGCATTAACACAGCCTGAAGTGGAGCGGGGAATTAAACGAAATAGACCAAGAATGAGATATACCGCCGAATAATGACACAGTTGAGAGGAAGACTCTTTTGTTGTTTTAAATGGCCACTCTCGGCCTTTGCATTGTGGGTTGAAATTTGCGACTCGTCGTAATCAAGGATACGAATGCTGCCAGTGAACTGGACTGCTCTGGAGCTGGTGTTCTAATTGGACATTGTGTGTGCAGTTCTCCCTTTCAGTCCATTGCATCACTCTTTTTTTTTTTTTTTTTTTTTTTTTTTTAACTGCACAGCCAAAGCCCCCTTAAGCTACTGTGGCCTTACCCGGCCTCAGCGTGGTCCCTATTTTTGTCCAAAAATACTGACCTTTGTTAACTCGTGCAGCAATGATGTATAAAATTAAGGGGTTAGCTGTGGAGCATGGCAGTCAATACTCAGGCAGTTTGTAGTTGTAGTTTAATGCCATGTGCATTAGAGTGTGTAAGGTTGTCTGTTAGAATGAAAAAATGGTTACGCTTCAGTAACCAGACATTGAAGACTTGTAGCCTATTTCTTTTCCATTTCCAGGCAACTGATTTCTTGTTTGTCTATAGGTGAGGTAGTTGAACTGTGTATATATAATGTATATATATATATTAGTGCTATGGCTGTAATGTTGGTAACGATGCCAAATAGCTTATTGAGGTAAGGGATAAAACACAAATGGGCATGCAGTTATGGGAAAATAATCACCAACAGGGTGGTGTAATTCCGATTGCTGATTATTTTCCTGTAATAGCACATCCTGAAGTGTTTATTCCCCATATACTACAGCAATTTCCCAGCAATAACCATTGTTGTTTGGAAAAACATTGCCTGGTCTTTTTCCAATCTTCAGCTGTCCAGTTTCGCTGAGTCTGTGCCCACTGTAGGCTCAGATTCCTGTTCTTGGCTGACAGGATTGGAACCCGATGTGTTCTTCTGCTGTTGTAGCCCATCCACCTGAAGGTTTGATGTGTTGTGCGTTCTGAGATGCTTTTCTGCACACCATTGTTGTGAAGAGTGCTTATTTATGTACCTGTAGCATTCTTGTCAGCTTGAACCACACTGGCCATTGTTCTCTGATCTTTCTGATCAACAAGGTGTTTCTGCCCGCAGAATGGCTGCTTACTGGATGTTTTTTGTTTTTTGCACCATTCTGTGTGAACATTAGAGACTGTAGTTGTGTGTGAGAAAATCCCGGGACTTGATCAGTTTTTTAAAAACTCAAACCAGCCCGTCTGGCAACAACAGCCATGCCACAGTCAAAATCACTGAGATCCCATTCTGAAGTTTGATGTGAACATTAACTAAAGCTTTGAGCTGTATTTCCATGATGTTATACATTGTGCTGCTGCCACATGATTGGCTGACTAGATAATTGCATGAACGAGAAGGAATACAGATGTTCCTTTTAAAGTGGCCAGTGAGTGTAGATGCTATAACATATTAGAACGAGCACATTAATATTAACTTGTGATTTTGAATTACACCACTACTGTGTGAGCTGCTGTTAGAAATTAATCAACACCACATGACCAATCAGAATCGAGAATTCAACAGTGGACTGATCTTAAAAAAAAAAAAATGAAAACATAACTTTACAATTAAAGAGCGATGACTTCAGCCTTGAATAGCAGTTAGTGTGCGATGAATTGATGAAGATGAACTGGTTAGAAACTATGACAAAAATACCCTGTAATGATGTAGTCTCACTCAGCGACTCTCTGCAAATAAAGTGAAATGGAATCCGTCCGCCTTCTTCTAACTTCCTCGAAAATATAATTTAATAACAATGTTCAACATCTGACCATGCCATCTCTCCTGGAAATGTGCTATTTTTATGAAATGGCAAATTTGAGTGTTTGGTTGGTTCTTTTTTTAGTTTGAGAGAGAACATTTCAGACAGTAAAAGCATGAGCAGGAGCATAATTTCTTCAAAATGCAATGCTTGATGGAGCAAATCACCTTAAAAAGAATTTGACCATACCAGTAAACTAATTACAGGTCACAGGTCAGGTAATTTCACTTTACTTTCCTACATTATAGGAATCCGTAAAGGATGAGTTTGGAGCAGTTAGCGTTGTGTGCCTGCTAAATAGTGCTCGCAAGCTTTCATTAATGTTAAGCAACTTAGCATTTTTGAATGCTTAATGAGCAAGAGAAGCAGTAATGCTAGAGAGAGTGTGAAAACATTTAAATTACTTCAGTTCCTGCTAAATACTGTTTACAGAAAAGGTTCATAATTATAGAAATGTATGGGAGTCTAATGGAGATAACTAAAATAACTATAATAAATGTACAATTTTAAATGCACTCCTATACAACACGATGGTATTTATTCAGGAATATATGCAGTTAACACTGGTCTAACATTGTCCAATACAAATTATGTTTTTCAACAAAAATCCCAAATTGGATTTCGAACAAATTATACAATTATACCTATCATCCCTTGTTCACATAAATGCTTATTTTATAGTGTTCAACAACGTGCAATTGAACACAGTGCGATATGATGTACAGAGCCACATCTACTGTAAGATTTATGATTTGGCAAAGATGGGTCGAGTAAAAGGGGGATTATGGAGTGGATAATGTCTGTACATCAGAAATGCGTGTGCACCATGGTGACCTTGTTTCCCATACAAAGGCTGCAGCACAGTTTGGTTGATTTTTGGGAAGTAGTTGGGTTGGGAATTTTGCTGAAACCTAGCAAACACCTTTGGACTAAGTTGTACAAAGAATCAAAATGCACTGCTAGATTGTATACTGGATAAATGCATGTTCTTGGCTCTCAACTGCCTATTTACAGGACTCCTCAAACATTTCACTAGATGCACCAATATGTGCTTTTTGAACATCCCATCCAGATTTATTCTCCCTTTGCTGTTATAATAACCTCCGCTCCCCTAGGAAGGCATTCCTCTCGATTTTGGACCGTGGCTGTGGGGATTTTCTTATTCAGCCATAAGAACGTTAGTGAGGGCAGGCACTGATGTCCGGCGAGGAGGTTTGGCGTCTGGGGCATTCCACTTCATCCCAAAGATATTCAGTTGGGTTGAGGTCAGGGCTCTGTGCAGTGCACTCAAGTTCTTTCACTCCAAATTTGGCAAACCATGTCTTCATGGAACTCGCTTTGTGCACAGGGGCATTTTAATGCTGGAACATGTTTAGGCCTCTTAGTTCCAGTGAAGGGAAACTGTAATGCTACAACATACAAAGACGTCCTATACAGTTGTGTGCTTCCAACTTTGTGGCAACAGTCCGGGGAAGAGCCACATTTGGGTGGTCAGGTGTCCACAAACTTTTGTCCATATAGTGTTGTATAAGTCAAGTGTTATAACCTCTGGACTTAAATTTGTTTAAGGCTATATGGTTATTAATGTTGTCATGCCCCACCAAAATCTACGGTTATGAGCCGCTCTTGTGGATACACCATCCATTTAGTGTATCCACATTAATACAGTAGTGAGTGAGTCAGTCAATCGATCAGTGAGTGTAGTAGATAATTGTGACTAGTTTTACAATTTACTTGTTGCATGTCTACCCACCATTAAACTGCAAGAATAAGCTGCAAGGACTGCAAGTCTAAATATCATAAATAATAAATTTTAATCAACTATGCAATTCAAATGTGACACTTTCAGACACTATGAAATGAGAAACTGAAAGGGAGTATTTGCTTAAAACTATCACAGCTTTTAAAAACAATCCATGGATTACATTTACAATTATATTTTGAGTAATAACATACAGTGTCGTCTCTGTTTTTGGACGTTTAGGTGAGTAAAATAAGTGGTGAAATCTGTGGAGAGACTTGACTTGTCTCTAAGCCATATTGATTTTAGGCCAAGAAGTCATTAGTTAGCCTGTAGTGGTGGTATGAGGCAACTGCTAGGCACAGACCTTGTATGAGTTCCCACAGAATTTTGCCTGTGTGTGAATGTAAAAAATGTAATCAACATTTCACTAGTCCATGGCATGTGCTTGGTATTTCTGTAGTATGCTCGTCACTGAGGTACAAAATCTCCTCAAGCTCATTTTCAGAATGGACTCTTTGGTGAATCAGGTGAGTGCAAACATGACAGATGAGCTCTAAAAGAACGCAGGTGGAAACTTCGCAGTCTCTCCGTTTCAATTTCAAAGTGTCCTCATCCTTCTTTTTACAAGGCCTTCTCTCCTTTCATTTGCTCGTTCCCATTTTTCACCCAACAACATTTTGCTAGCGCACTGCCTGTGAGTCGCAGGGAAATGTTTGCCAGAAATTGTCAAGAGACACTTTGGGAGGTGGCGTTTGGGATTTTTTTTGGGTGGCACATCTAAATTGAAGGGATCTCACTTCGAGATGAGACTCCTTAGGTACAGCTCACACTCACACTAGAGTGCCAGCATGTCTATGCTTGTAGAGTACTGGGAGCTTTACAAAACGAGCAGTCACGAATCTGCAAAATGAAGGGCATTTGTGTATGAAAACACTCTGGCTGTAGTGAAATTATGGCACATGAGCATAATTGGCTTGCACAAAAAGTAAATGTTTAATCTAGTTTCTTCCTATTCCTGCACTTCAACCCAATTTTGTTATTCCCTCTTTGGCATTTAATACATAAGCTCTCTGCTCTAGTGTCAAAATTCTTCAGTCTTCGCTTCCTAACACAAAATTAGAAATCCACACATACAAGTGTTGCCATAAAAACTTGCAGTATCCCAATGTTTAGGAGAATTAAAAATCAGAATATTTATGCAGTATCTCATGAGCGAGAGTGCAGTTACGCTGAATATCAGCACGGCTCGATTCAGCCACAGGTAATATTCGGTATAATCACGACTGCAAGTTGGATATTGCTTTTATACAACGGTTCTGTAAACAAGAAATTAATATTGAGCAAATGAGATTTCGAACACAGTATGTTCTGTTAGTGCTAATAGCTCCCGAAGAATCGACAATCACTTTATAGCACGTCGGCTATCTGCGATAGCAACTAAGCATGTAAGCTTACGACGAGTCGGTTAGTTTAATCACCTGGTCTTAACTGACAACATATTTACTACTCAAATACCTCTCAGGTCTTAATGGATATTATAGCCATGTGGAGCACATCAGTCGAATGCTGAAGATAGAGAGAGTAAAAGTTCCATAAATCCAAACAAGCTGAGACTCTACAGGAATCTCAAGTTGAGTTCCTGACTTCTTGCAGAGGTTTGGCTCAGATGGCTGTGTCAAGCCCGCCAGCTGATTTCAGCACAGAATCTGATGAGCTCCCTGGGCCGTCCTCTGTCTGTAATGAGAACACTGCTGTGTCTGATATTCTCAAGTCTCTGGCAGAACAGTTACTGCTGTTCCTAAGTCTACTGGAGGGACTTTTTTTTCAGCTGAGCTAAATCTGGGGAAATGTGGACCTGCAAGGTCCAATTTGTATTCTGGGAACCAGGGAGATTTTATTTCTTTTATTAAAAAAAAACTTTCAAAATTAAGTTCTGGGGTTGCTGTATAGGGCTGCTGCTGTGGAAATATACACTATGTAGGCACATAATGTATTAATTTTTAAACTGTTTAATAAGAGTCTGATTACTGTCTGGGACCAATTAAATGGAGATTATAATTTATATGAGGAGACATATAAATAGAACGAATGTCTGAGGGTTAAGATGGCATAGTTCCCATGAAAAAGGAACAGTGAAGATCATTCTCTATCATCTATCGTCTCATGTCTATAGGACAGACATGTCCTCTCTCTACTTTGATTGTAATGTCAAAAAAGGTCAAATTTGGGATTCAGAATATGCATTATGCTTTTAGAATAATATATTCCATAACATATAGTATAACCATAACTGCTACTGCTACTTGTGGAAGAACATTTGGGTACTGGGTACTGGGTACTGTTGCACTCTTCTTGCAAAACACTGACTGTCACAGTTACTGGTAAAAGAGTTAAAAGAGCAAAACCTCTTGGTTGCTCCACTGTAATCTCTCTGCTGTGTAATCTTCAGTCATCTCTGAGACCACTGGATGTCAAGTAGCCAAGTAAGTGGCTAGCTGGTGAAAATACAGCATAGAGAACAAAACTATCATTGCGAGTTGATTCCAATGTGTGTACTTCTGTAAAATGTATTAGCATGCTAACCAAAACACAGAGCAAGCAGGGCAAGCCGGCACCCCAGATGACTCACTCTTGATATAACCAATTTTGAAATACAAAAATGCAGAGAAACACACAAACACCTTTCATTTGTCACTAGCTCCAATAGTACTCAACAGATCGATTTGTTGGTGTGTTGACCCACTCGAATGTTTAAGGTATTGGTGCTATTTAGTCGAAACTATAATTCACTGACTTCTAGCCAAATTAGGGAACAAAGAAATGTGTTACATGTTCAACAAGAAAAGGCTAAAAAAAATATTCTGAATCCAAATTGCACCAGGTGTCATTATAAAAGACTTCGTAATTGGTTGGGAAGATTTCATGCTTCATGTTAGTCAAGTTCTCATTATTAAACAATACTAGCAAAGGCCATAAACACCCCTTTCAGGACAATTGGTTCAATAATATGCAAGTGGAAATTTCATGGAATCTTCCCCAGACAAGTGCATCAAACAAGATTTCACAACACCCTCTCTAATGATAAGGAAGGTAAGAGGTCAGCCAGCAGTCACTCGAAAAGAGGTACAGGATGACCTGAAAGCAGCAGGAACAACAGTAAGCAAGGACCTGCACCGCAGTCATCTCCATTCCTACATGCAAAACTCCTCTGCTTAAAACAAAAAGCACAGAAAAAAAAATAGAAGTCATTGGCAATAATTCAGGTTTTTGGAGACAGAAGGGTTATGTATGTGATCCCAAGAACACCATACCCACAGTGAAGTATGGAGATGAGAACATCATGATAATGAGGCTGCTTCTCTGCAAACGGGGCATTACACATCATAAAAGGGAAATCGAATGGAGCAATGTAGGGTGACATATCAGAGGAAAATTTGATCTTATTGGCCAAGAAGCTCAACTCCCAGACTGCTTTCCAAAAAAGAAATTAAAAGTGCTTACATGGCCTAGCCAATCTCCTGCTTTTATTTATGGAGGATTTGAAGTGGATATATACACAGGAAGAACATTAAATATCAATTTCATCAATTAAACCAAAAGCAAAGTGCTCAGTTACTTATGTCCTCTCACAGTGTTTACTTATGCATCAGGTCCTGGATATATGTTTTCCAAGTAGACAAGCAAGCATTCGTGTAAGTCACTCTAGATAGTATGATAGTCTTCCAAATGTTGTACTTGCAAATGTGGATGTAATGTCTAGAGCAGATGAGCATCCACTTGATAACTATTTACATAAGACATACCGTCTTACATATGTAATTCACAGGAGGAGTGACCTTTGGCACACCAGCACATTTCAACAGTGTGGGTATTGATTTGTGTAAGCCTAATGTATGCAGTGGTCTAAATGTGCAAGGCGTGAGCAAACGAACAGCCTTTGTAATCTGTATTCATTAGAAAAGACCATAGCAAAGCAGATGGTGAGGTTGTTGCAGTCCTGCTGTGCTGGTCCACTTTGTGTGACAAACAAAGCACGGGGGGACTTGAAACATCTGCCACTGTCTTGTCACGGTTCAGAAAAGGACCCCAGTTTTCCGCTTGGCCCCGTGGGTGAGAGTTCACAGGTTTGTTGGCTTTGCAGATCTTGTTATGCAAAAGCCATAATTTAGCATCTAATTCCTAATTTTAAAGCCATTTGAAGGAATTTGGCCATTACATGAGTATTCAGAGCTGGAGACTTCAAGTTATTTTTTCCGATGCTTCCAGTTTTTTCTTGTGTAGAGCTCCCGGGACACGAGTTTGTTTCAGCGCTGTCTACACCAAGGCCTGGAAAACAGATAGGATGGAAAGTACAGAATAACAAAGTAGATTGCCTTAAAGGAGGCAATCCAGTTTGGAATGATATGGTACTATACCTGCAGATTGGTCTTTGGTTTTCTTGTCCAGGACTTTTTTTTTACATTTGGCCCTCATTTAGAGAACCACTATCAGGAATTCCCCTCTCAGTGGGCTTCCTGGGTCGATGAACGCTGCTTGTTTGTTTAGTTTTTTATGGCCTTTGTTTTAGCTTCTGCCCTGTCTCCGCGCCTGTCTTTTCATTGGTCTGTTCCCCTAATCAAGTCAAGTCAAGTGAAGTCAAGTGGAGTTTAGCCAGTTAGTACATGGTGAAACGAAACAACGTTTCTCCAGGACCAAGGTGCTACATAAGACAAACCTAGAACAACACAGAACTATATAAATTTACATAAGTGCAAACATGAGCAGACAGCACAAGACTAGTGACTACTGGGACACACAATGCACACACTATGTCCCAGTGCAGCACCGACCAGTACACAGTTCTGTTTAAAAGTGAATCCAGTGACAATAGTGCAAAGAGTACAATATAAGTTGCTGAAATAGTGTAAACATAAGAATTAGCAGCCTATGTTTACAGTATACTAAATATTGTAGCAGCATAATGTAATGTGCAAAACTTGCAAAAAAAAATTGCAAAGAGGATGGAGGATGCACAGTTGTGTGTATATATGTATGTGTGTGTGTTCTTTCAGTCCTAATTTGTATACCTGTCATGAGTTCTGTCCTTGATTAATGTGTTTGATTATACCCTGTTGTTTCGCTCCTTCCTCACAAAATCTTGTTGAGTGTATTTGTGCATTACTGAGCCTTCTTTTCTATTCCTGTCTATTTCAGTTTTCTGACTCTTGCCTGTTTCAGTTCTTAATTATGGATTTCCCTCGTTTGATGTAGTCTTCCTGTTTTTTGACCTACTCTCTGGACACTGATAATGATTTTCGGATTGCCCATAATAAATACCATGCTGAGTTTACACACTTGGATCCAGCCTTCAGGAATCGCATGCTACAGCCACGTTTTCCTGGAAAAGATATTTAAGTAAGAAGTCTCATTCCATGGCTACTGCATTAGTCATTATTCAGTGGTTTATCCGACTAGCTCAGGATAATCAATATGTAAAAAAAAATCTCGTTTTCCTTTGGCAATTTTTTTTCTTCTTCTTCTTCTTCTTTTTAACCTCAAACACCCTCACTCAGCAGGCACTCTACCCTCATTTACTATCTGACTGACCTGCTGCTACTGGACGTGCGACTTCTTTGTCTTTATTGTGCCACTAAGACATTCAAACAAAACAGTAATTACTGAGTAATTGCAGCAGTCCAGTGTAGATAGCCTGTAATTCTTGTTGTCTTAAGATTTAACAGCAGCACCAGTCTCATTGTGAAGAGGTTTCCCTCCCTTGAAAGATCCTATAAGGTGGATAAATACTGATGCTAGTGCTTAGTGTAGCCATAAAATATATTCTTACTTCTTTTTTCCCCTTAAAGCACCTATATTTCACAGATATAGAAATGCCACAAGTCAGGCAACTCATTCGGAGTGCAATATAAAGGCATAATGCGCCATATGATGGTGTAGCATTGTCGTACTTTTCCTTTTTTTTTTGCTACCGGTTGTTTTGTTCTGCAAGGTCATTACTTCTATGTTGTGAATACAGATTCATTCATCTTGCCTAAATCCTCCATTGGGTTCCTGTCACAGCTGTTTTCACTATTAGAGTGTAAATTAGTGCATTTGTGCCACATATTTGGCTGCAGTAATCTAATGCACTCCTATTAGCCAGGATAATGTGCTTGAGATGATACCTGCAATTTAGAAAACACACACTGCGCTCAGATACAGGCTTTTTCTTTTGAAAAGAGGTTACGTCTCATGGACAAACAGTGGGGAGACTGTAAAGCCTGCTGTATATTAAAAAAATGAGACGTGTAGGTGCAAAAAAAAACCCACTCTCATCTCAAAGCTAATTTGAGGACACGCAATAAACAAGTATTAGTGTACATACTAGGGATGTAATGGAATACATTATTAATGTGTTCGAAACGATTGCAAATACAGATACGAATTGGAGGCGCGCTATTAAATTCAGTTTTTCTAGAAAGCTTGCCGGAAAGGGATGCAGATCTTCTGGTTGAGACAGGCGTGCATCAGGACAGAGATCTTGGCGAACGCAACAAAAATGTGGGAGCTTTTTACTTTCATGTGGGTACAAGTAAGCCATCACATTTGAAGCCTGTGGGACCAACAAAGACCATGTATGTGTAGCACTGAGTGATGAATTCATGTATCATGAATGGGGAAAAATGGACCTGTGCACATCTTTAATCAAAACCACTTATGGACTCGTGTGATGTAGCTGAGGTTGAGGAACTTTTGGAGCCAGAATTCACATGCAGATACCCCCTCCATTTCTAGCTCTGGGTTTTTTCCAGTGTTTTTGGGGAAATAGTAGTAGGGTTCATATTTAATTAAAAAAAAAAAAAAAAACACCCAAAAAAACTTCAGGTATAGGCCACACCCACTTAATTTTTTAATCTGAATACCAATACAGATATGGATATTTGGCGTACTAATCAGATATAGATAGTGCCATTGTGTTGCATCCATAGAACATACAGTACATGTCAGTTACAGTTAATAAGTGTAATACAGTGCGATTTTTTTTTTTTTCCTTTCACACAATTATGCAAATGCCGGTCTAGTGAGTATGTGCAGTGACAGAGACCTGTGTGACTTGACGTCCCTATTACACAAGGAGCTTCAGACCTCTTAAGGAAAAGAGGAACAACTAATACTCATGAAAATGCATCTACTTATCTACGGATCTACACTCAAATGGCTCCGCAGATTGATACGTGAAATTATTGGGCAAGTCGAGTCCCTTTTTTTTTTTTTTTTTTAGATGGCTCTATTAATTCATGTCTCACTTCATCTAAGCTCTGCCCTGATGGAGCATTCCCTGTGGGTTTGCAAATCCCCATGTCAACTTGTGCACCATGGTGCATTTATGCGATACATGAGTGTGTGTGAAATAGCCCTGCACTACAGAATCTCAGAAAAGTGGGAATAAGGGGAAGTGCAGTCAATGATTTGATTTTGGTGAGGTGATTTATTCGACAAATTGAGCTAACATTTTGAGCATTGTCTTAAGTCGGAGTAATCGGTGGTTCTCACACTACGACTCTTTGGTACACTACTGTAAACGTCAAGTCGATTCTAAAAAAAAGTGCTAAGGAACATAGCCAAACAAGTACAATGCATATATATATATAAAATTATTTTTCTGGATAAAGGGCAAATTAAGTGTCATTAGAAATGTTCCTAGTAATGACAAAGCAATAGTTAATGTTAATAATTAATGTCAAGAATTTTCTCAGTAGACTTTTACTGTAACCGTAGTAGCTAAACTTTACCTAAAAAAAACGTCATAATAGGATAGTTGTGAAGATACACAAACTCGGAAATACACTACGACATTTCACTTAAACTCGGTGGGAGAGAAAAGGCACACTAATGAATTGTTTTTCCTGTCTACTGCAGTATGCTGTACCATAAAGCAAGGAACAATTAAGTGATTTAACACTGATTTAGCAGTATGGTTCCTGCAGCATCTAAAATACACTATATGGCCAAAGGTTTGTGGACACCTGACTGTCATACCATATATTGGGTTTGTTGAACATCCCATTCCAAAGATGGTCACCCTTTTGCTGTTATAGCAGCCTCAACTCTCCTTGGAAGGTTTTCCACTAGATTTTGGAGCGTGGCTGTGGGGATTTATGTCCATTCAGCCACAAGAGCATTAGTGAGGTCAGGTACTGATGTCAGGTGAGGAGGCCTGGACACGTCAACCGTAAGGTCAAGTAACGTTTCCACAAGTGACCCCAACAGAAGTACCTCGAACGCAACACGTGTAACAAATTGGAACTGGTTTGAGCTCCTTAGTTCAAGTGAAAGGAAATCTTAAAGCTACAACATACATAGACATCCTGTACAATTGGTGCTTCCAACTTTGTGGAACCACATATGAGTATGATGGTCAGGGGTCCACATACATTTGGCCATGTAGTGTAGCATTTGATCTAGAAATAAATAACTAGAAGTGCAACAGCACGATGTGTGAACCTTTAACATATGTGGAAAAACATCTACTACTGCGGAGTGTTGAAGCAAGTGACTGGACATGAATCAAGACAGACGAAAGACGGATCCAGCATTAAACTCACGGTGGTCAACATGATGTTGTGCAAAGAGTAACAGTAAAAGACAACATGAATGAAAGACCAATGAAGGCCATAGCTGCCCTGTTCTGCTTCATGATATCATTTCATGGAGCAACTGTGGTGATTCAGTAAGTTTCCTCAAGATAGTAAAACACGACACGAAGAAAAACACGGTCAAAAATTTAGCATTTTCTTGTAGCAAGACCTCTGTAATCTTTGCAGTGGGAGGAAAAAGGGCCAGTGGGCTGAAGGATCTACTGGCCCATTTCTCTTATCACGGTCGTCATATGGGTCCATCAGAGCGATGCTACTTTGATTCAAGAAACAAAGAAGCAGCTTGGATCAAGTGAGCCTTGAACAAATTCCTCCTCCACATTCTGGAACATGGCTCTATACTGAAGGATAGTATCGACAGCCGTTTACTTGTTGCTTTAACACCATCATTAGACAGTAGAGCCTACAGGATCAACTCCATAAATCCAGCACTGAGCTGTGAAATTGATAACATTAGCCCTGTGTTTAAAAATAAATACACTGGCATACAAAGCGAAGTTCTGGCTTTTGGAAATTGAAATCCCATCATAGTGCAGTGGTAGAACAATTTCTGGGTTTGCATTGATGTCATGGCTTTGATAAGAGGAAGTGATCATAAAGACACTGACGGTTCGCGTCAATGTTTAGTATAGTTGAACCGTTTTCACTCACCACTCCATCAGCTAACAGCTATCTTAATTACTTAATAAGGTTTAAAGGTGTTGCATCTATGAAACAGCTTTAAGGCTGTCTAAAGAAGCATTACATTTATTTATGGTGTTTTCTGTTAATTATTCTCTTCCATGTCATTCCAAGAGTCCTACCACTACACGTGTAGCCTAATCTACTTATGAAAAAACAACCTTAGTACCAAATTTTAAATAATTTTACAATGGGAAATGAGTTGTCACTTGGATTATCAGCATCATCCATCATCAGTTTCTTGTCACATCACCTGAGGTAAAAGTCACTTTTACCAGCATTCAAACACGAGCCTCATAGTTGTCTCTTCACTTTACTGATCGCTGTTCATGCTAACATCGGTGAGGAAATAATCGCTGATCAGTTTAATGTATTCTGTTCTGTGGACTAAATTTCTTGTCCTAAACATTGTAAAACGTTGTGTGCTGTCATCTGTACCGAGTGTGTAAGTGCTCTTCTCTGTTTTGATGATGATGTGACGGTGCAGGTGCATCACAGACACATTGACAGCTGATATCTCATTGCAAACTGAATTGATTAAGTTTTTGTCAATCTGGCTAGCAAGGTTTTAGTTTGTTTTCTGGAATTCGCCTCCAGCAACATCTGGCGCGGTTTCACAGACCACCACACAATTGTTCATCAGTTCAGTCTCAGTTTGGCCACTGTTTTAATGCGTTCTCTTAGCTCCTTACAGTGTGGCTAGTCCTCGTGGAATTAATGGTACATTACTTCTGTACCAAATTCATGCATCAGCCTGATGTATTGTGAAGGCACATGCATGAAATGAGTACTCCGAATGAAGTCCAGTCTCTGTACAGGATGTAAACCGTGAAGTAATTAGCGTAGTGGAATTATTGAAGGCGAATGCATTCGCCGGTTTATGCAGATCACTGGTGAGCTATTTAAACAGCTGTCTTTTATGGTGGCCCATAAGTGCAAAACACATTAACAAACCAAAAACNCCAAAAACACGACAGCAAAGCCAAAAACACAACACATTCCAAAACACATCATCGTTTGCTCACAACGGAAAGGTTAGGTTCTTACTGAACGCATGCTTGTTACTTTTCAGTCTGCTAGCTAGGTAGCCTAACCAAAATTATTTAATGTGAAGTAATTTGTGTTATTATCGTGAGGAGTAATTCGTTCTCCCTTTAGGTTTTCAGGGTTCACACACTCGTATCAATGCCGTATTAATACGAGTGTGTATATCAGTATATCTAAAATAACATCATATGAATGCCCTTGATGAAATAAAAACAAATAAAAGCATCAGTCGATTCATCTCGGCTTATATTTCCTCTTCCTCTAAACATCCTCCAGCTCTCCATTTTCTTCCATCTCAGACAGACACATGCTGCAGCCAATCAGCAGCGAGCATGTGATGTTCGCTAAGGACCACCCCTTGTGTTTTGAGCTTTGTTGTCGTATATCCAATTTTGTCGTTATGTTAATGTTTTAAAGTAACTTTGTTCATTTGTTTTGCATTTACCACCGTAAACCTTTAATTTTAGACAAAAAAAGCTGATTATTGCCAATATAATAACTCATAAATTAGAATTTTTCTTTTGTCCCTTTATTTAGTTACACTCACAATCATGACTATTTATTTGCAGGTGTGACCATGAAGCTGATGGACGAGGTGGCAGGAATCGTGGCCGCTCGTCACTGCAAGACCAACATTGTGACTGCGTCTGTGGATGCCATCAACTTTCACCGCAAGATCAAGAAAGGTAAACAGGAAGGGAGATATGAACGATTTAATAGACCCAACAAAAAAGGGGTTGATTTGTAATTCTGCGATTAGCTCTTTTGGACATACACATATGCTCACATACAATACAAACAAGTACCATTACAGGTCTCACACATGCCATCTTTTACACAGAAACCCTATTTTTGGATCCAAATTACCTCTAGGCTGCAAAGTTCTCGTACCTAGATGCCAGCTTTGATAAAAAGTTCTTCCTGTGCTTTTGTTGCCGCACGACAGCAGCCGCTGAAATAAGCAGCTCGACTAACATGGAATAGACACTGGTTATTTTTATATTTCAAACACCCAAACAGTATCATCCTTTACAATTCCCAAATTACAGTCTCACGTCTCTTGAAACAATATCTATCATGCTTCCAGGGCTGTTTTGATGGGTAACAGTACACACAAAGCACACTTCTAGCAGAGCCTCTGAATATATTAGGTAAGCAAAGCAGATGAGGTAGTGGAAAATTAAATAGATATAAATTACTCCACACACTGCAGTGAGCTGCCGCTGCTGTTTTGTGCCACCTGTTTCACAACGAGATTATCTGATCACTCGCTGCACAGGCAGACCACAGAAAGAAAAGATTTTTATTTATTTATTTATTTATTTTTAAACTCTTTGGTGGTAGTAGTTTTCGTAATATTCAATATAAGCCAAGGGCACTTATCAATATTCCCAGAACAGATATAATTTCTCTTCCGTAATCTTTTAAAGACTATCTATACCATCCTAGAAAGTACTATTACTTAAGTACTAATGTGTGTAAAATGTGTTAGGTAATAGTGTATACAATGCTGAATATCAGGAACAATGCTTGAGGTGGTGGCAGAGAACACCACAACACAAAGGAGATGTTTTTTTCCTCATAAACACTACAGCAGTCTAAAACATATATACTTTGATTCCATACAACAGATATGATCTGAAAATAACAAACTTATTGTTAATTGAATTAGCTGATTTTCTAGTTCCCTATGCGTACAGGTTACCATTATATGATTGTTGCTATGGTTACATATCAAAAGGCTTTATCTTGCGCTGACGTTAGCCTGTTTAATTAAAACACATCCATGCATTATAGTCTATGTAGTAAATCTTCTTTTCTGGGCAATTAAAATCCTTGCCTATAGCAGAAAATACAATAACTGATGAACTGTGGAAAATGAACAATAAAATGATTATAAGTATTCTAAAATTAAATGGAAATGTTCTCACTGACCTCTGAGTGGGAAGTCCAAGGCAGAAATTTTGGAGCTTTCTGACAGCCCAATACAATCAAATGATGTGCAGCCAATCTGCCACCCAATTACAAACAATTATTTTCCATTATCATTATCACCAATCACATTCTGTCATCTTTAAGACAGAGATTCCCAAACTAGGGGTCAGTCCTCCACATCTCCAAATTGGGTTGCGAGAGAAGCTCACAAGCTCCTCTTTTGGTCCACTCAGTGGAACAGTGGAAGTCAAGAAAAAAAAAAAACCCACAATATGCCAAAATTATGTATGGTTTTAAAAGCATGATGCTTAATAACCAGGAGAAACCAAAATGCCAACACTTGGTTGGTTGTTTGCCCAAGAAGTTTGGAAATCCATGCTCTTAAGATGTCCTCCATCTCCCAAGACTCTCAAAAGCCTTTTTCTCTGAAGCCAGGTCCACTTTCATACAGAGCGAGTGAGTGAAGATGAATCATTGACCTTATTAATAATTGAGTCTCACTTTGTCTAATATTCCATTGCTCTACGTCTAAAGTTGTTCATTTGTTCACATGATTAATATACCGATTGTTTTGTATACGTCAAAAACTGATATTTGATATTCATTTTATTGAACATAAAAAAGAAGCAGGTGAGGATTTTGAATTAAATTTAATCGTAATGATAGTATGGACATGAAATGAACAAGAAATATAGATTCTCCTCAGAAATCGTCGCTCTGTGTTAAAGTACGGCATTGCCAAAAAAGTCTTGGCATCCATTATTGTCAGACACACACACACACACACACACACACACACACACACACACACACACACACACGCACACACACAGTACAGCACAGATGTCATATTGTTTATGTTCTGTTAAACATGTTGGCAGAAATAGCCATTTATCTTGAACTTTGCTTGGAAGGGGAGATTGTTGTATACATTAGCTTGAGAAGTGTTTCTAGAGAGCGGGAAAGACTGACTGGGTGACAGCGCTGTTTAATTTGCATCTCTCGCAAGCTTGGTTGAAGCATAGGGTGCATTATTTCAAGCTAAATGTGTGTTATGACACTCTGTTTGCCATCATCCAACAACGATGCACTAGTAAGAGCGACAAGAATGACATGTCATGCTTTTGAATCCTTTCATAGTTCATACATTTAATGTTGTGGGACATCCACTAAACAGTAGCTCATGTTAGAACTTGCGTTATAGCAGCTCTAAACAGTTCCCTGAGCACCTCCTCTTTTTTTACTCTTGATGGTAATGAGACAAAAAATTGCCATGTTTCCAAGAAGCCACCTCCATCTTGACGACTTTCATGTGCCAGAAAGCTTACAGTTCGATTATTATGAAGCGCTGACATTGGAGACTCCTTGCAAAAATGCTATGCAGGCGTTTTTCTTAACACAGAAAACGTCACCATATCCACAATTACCCGCTTTTTAAAAATCCATTTATGTGCAGTATTCATATACAAGTCTCCCAGTACATGTTGTTACTATAGAAACACTGATGTATCAGAAAGAACGCATTAATATAAACTTGTGATGTGCTGCTGTTGCAGAAAATTGATCAACACTTTCAGTCAGTTTCGTGAATTCAACAGGTCTGTGGTGTAATAACTGATAACATACTGTATGGGGAGGACTACAGCTGAACACAGACATTTCACGGCAACATGTGCAGCCTGGAAAGCCTTTGTAAAGCTGCAGACTAGCTTCAAACATAAACACATGGTCTTAAAGATAAAATGTTATAGCCTTCAGCATGGAGAACCAGTGATTTTGTGCAGCTGGACTTGCGACGTCATGTATGCACTCTCAAAGGAGAGAGCATGTGTGGGAGCGCGCATGTGTATCCTGACAACATTGCGTTCGCTACCAGGAAAAAGCAGCCCCTTCCAAAACGCCCAATTACTGCTTGTAGCTTCACGGCTGCCCACTTTGATCTTATCATCCAAGCGTTTTTTTTTTTCCCCCCCTCCTTTTTCCCAAAGCATCACTTTGGCTCTTTTATTTTTCCATTACACAGGCCCCGGCATTGACTGCCCTGCGTCAGTACCTGCTCTGTGAAACACATCTCTGAATCTGTGAAGGCACTTCATTACTGTATCGCACTTAGAATGGATGCTGACTCACATAAAGACAAATATAAATATACTCATTTACTGGAGCGCTGTATAGAGTAGTGCAATAACCAAATTATAGCCTAAGACTCAGAATTGCTAGTTATAGTGCCTAAAAGTGGCTATTTCAAAGAATCGGAGTAGTGACAACCTGTCATTTAGGAGAGTAAATCACAGACAGTTGATACTGTCATCTTTGATATAAAGAACATTAGATTATGATGTATGTCTCAGTATAGATGAGACAAACTGGGACAGAAGGGAGATGTTTTATATCTATAGCCTATATATCATGTAGCCTATAAATACAAATACCAACACATGGATGAATGAATTCTGTCTCTACTAAGAAAGCTGTAGATGTGGGGTTCTGTAAAATAAACTCCATGGTCAGTACAGATTTTTAAAATGAATCCAGTCATTCAGATATTTAGCCTATTATTCGAACCTGAATAATAATACTTTGGCTATTTATTGGAGCCACATAGGTGTCCATAAACTTTCCACCAACAAGTCAAGTGATCAGTCAAACATGTCAACTAATAACTATTAGCATATAATAAATGTAATAAGTAATAATAATGGTGAATTGTGATTTCCACCACTGTAACTGTAACTTCACAAACCTCACCTTGAGAACCGCTGCTGTACACCATTCCAGTTCTCTCCAGGTGTCATGCGTATGTTCCCAAACTAAATTCGTAAATTACTAAAGTTACAATATACACCGCTCTTTCTCTACCTCGTCTCCTAGTTTTGCTTTCATAACTACTACCTCATGTTTCACCAATTAAGAAAAAAAACAGGTCTGGAGAGCACATCTGCAGTGTGAGCGAGCCTCTTATTAGGTGAGATCATATAATGAATTGGACTCACCAGGGAACCTGCAGGTTTCATACTAATTTAGTTATGTTGTGTCAGTTTGCTTTAATAAAGAGCAACTCTTATATAGAACAAGATCAACATCAAGCGTCTCTCTTTTGATGAGCAGTGGCAAATATTTTCATAGGCAAATACAGTAGTGCAGATCATTACTGTCATAAAAAAAATAGTACTTTCCATTCATCATAGGCCATTTTACGGTTGTGGCTTAAAGCCATTTATACCACAGCGCAGTTGAATTCTCCAGTCTGAAGGTATTGATTAATTTACTATAACAGCAGCTCGGACAGTACAGAATTACAGCTGTATTTCAAACCTTTATGTTACGGTTATATTCAAATCTAGCCATGGGGGTCACAGTCCAGTGACTTTTGTGCCGGTCCCAAGC
>CM074952.1:20752668-20763070 GCA_037577455.1 Pangasius macronema
CAGAAGATAGGGATAGGTGGAGAGTGATGATTCGCTGTGGCGACCTCTGAAGGGAAAAGCCGAAAGAAGAAGAAGAACAAGATGTTACGGTTATATTAAAGCGCTCATTCCAATACGTTATCATTTCAATAGTAACAGCTAATTCACAGGGACTTGCATAGTGACTAATCTAGATAATGTCGATCATAAAAATAAAAAAAGACTAAGAAAACATGTTTAATAACAACATAGAACATATAATCACTGACATGGTGATGTTTACTGTAAGGAGCTCTCGATGTAAACTTTTTGGAAAGAGTCTTCAGTGTCAGAGTTTTGTAACAGTCAGTTTTCTGCCACAGAAGCTCTTCGGGATGGAGCAGGCTGTGTTTCGTCATGAGAGAGGATAAACGACAGGCTAGTGAGAGAATGACAGTTTATAGCTAAAAATAAAACCTTTTATAATCCTTTAAAAAGGACTAAGTTCATAGATAAATTTAAAAAAACTGCTGAGGTATAAAAGGAATAAAACTTGTTACAGGTTCAGTATGGTAACAGTATCTCCGCTTCACATCAGACCGTATCACACCACCCCACTGTGACTTGTTTTCCCAGAACACACCACCCCATTGTGAAGTGTTTTCCCCTGTTGTGTTTTATTCCTTATTTAAACTTAACGCATATAAAACTAAGCTACATCTGAGTTTTTCGGCAGTGGCTTATACACGCAAATTGCTGTGGTATAAGAGGAAGAAAACACTTTGAGACATGCAGTTATTGGAAAATAATCCAATTCAGAATGGTAACCGCTTTGCATCGGGCTGCAACACACCACCCTGTTGTTGATTTATTTCCGAAAACATCATGTTTTATTCCTTACATAGCAGATTTCAGGAAACAGACACTGCCATCCAACAAACATACACATTTCAGTCTCAATAAACAATAGCCGTGAAGATAAATTGGCCTAATGTTTGACTCTGTGGCACCCCTGCAGGTTGTGTGATCACAGTATCCGGGAGAATGACTTTTACTAGTAACAAGTCAATGGAGATCGAGGTGTTTGTGGATGCCGATCAGTTGGCGGACACGGAGGAGGGGAAATATCGGGCCGTCACTGCCTTCTTCACCTACATTTCTCTGGACAAGCAAAACAAGCCGGTGCCTGTGCCTGCCCTGAAGGTAGGATACACTACGAGAATCCTTTATTACACATTGGGAAGTAGTATGCTGCAGTTCTTTCTTAGTCACTTAATCAAGCGTTTGGTGTGACACACTGATGAGAAATAGTGACTCGAACCTGGCTTATTAAACTCTTTGACCCTTTTGGCTTTAGTGCTGTGTTCCTATGAGGGTTAAAGCACACTAGCCTATTAATTTCTTTCAAAGCTCCATTAATAACACTTTCCTTTGGCTCTGTTAATCCATTAGTGGCTTGCTAGTAATGATTTGCTGGTTCTCCACGGACACAGAAAGGAACGCCAGGATATGTTTGGTCACTTAATCAACTTCCTCTTTGGGAAGATACTGCACATTTTTCAAGACCATTTTCTAGCCTTTAAATGTAGACACATCTGTACTTGTGCCTTTGGCTATTTTTGACCAACTTTAGCTTTCTGTTCTGATCAATGCATTGATACTCCTCGGAAGAACTTGAATTATTACCTTATTAATTGGCAGACAGTATTCCTGCAGACATGGTTAACCCGGAGACTAGGAGAAAGCATAGCTCACCTGACGAGCATGTTAACTTTCATCCGTAACCTGATGCCATGTAAAAGTAATCAGGGTTATAAAGAGTGAGATTTTGTTGCATTTCATAGGAACCTATCACTCATTTTAAACTTATCCATTGTTATGCTTTCAGAGTTGGTTTGGGTTGAATGGGTGCAGACTGACATTATAGCTCACTGTACATATTTACAATAAATTACAAAATAAGGATATACAGCTATGAGGGTGATATGTACAAGGAAATGGATGACTTATGTACAGAAGGTGCAGTGGGTATTATAAATGCGGATTGTGCTGCTCTGCAGCTCAGCCTTTGTGAGTTTCTTTTCACTAGCACGTATTCAGTACAGCTGCAGTTCTTGAACTCTGAATATTTCAGAGGCTTAGCAGTCTCCTGCAGACTTTAATTTTCCACCTTATATATGGCTTAGATAACAGCGATACATGTCTTCCCATTTGGCAAATAACCCTTGTTATTTATTCATCTCCCAAAACGCATAAAGTTGTTCATAACAGTTTAGTGTGGCTTACCTGCATAGGCGATTTTACACTTTGCAAACAGGGGCTACTAGAGGCAGAGCAAGAGAGAGATGGTGTAGCCAAGGCTACGTATAACTTTATGACGCCTCATATTTACTGTGTAGCTATAAAGATATCTACGGCACCGACAGCACCATCAAGATATCATTCAGGCAACTGTAAAATGTAAAATGCCTACTATTTTAAGAAATGAAGAAATGAAGCAAGAGTAGTCCAGTCAAGAATTGTTTTCCCGCACTTTGTTGTAACGTATTTTCTAACAACCTGCGTATCTGTGTGAATCGGGGTAGGGCTGGATTAGGACACTCAGTAAACCCAACCCCCCCAAACAAGCTACCACATGCAACAAATGCTACAGCATATTTGATAACCCTAACTCTAACCCTGTGTCTGTTTAAAGGCCAATATTATTGCGACATCAATCTATTTCATCATCAGACTACTGGTAAAAACTCTTGGTTTCAAGAGCTAGTGCACATTGGTTTTCCATCACGCACCTCTCATAAAGATCGGAAGACACTTTAACGTTACAGGTGACCCAAGTTTTGATCTTACTCATACCAAGCCTACCAAGTCAGTAGGCTCTGTAGTTGCATGCATCATTTCTGACCTGATCCATATCAAGAGTGACCATTCACACGTAACAATTTTTGTCGTGTAATTTGTAACGAGACGCTACGTACACGGCTAACTCAAGATTGGTGTGTTAACGTATAAAAATAGATGCAACACTGCATCTAAAAGCGTATTCCCTAGAGGCCTCTGTATTTGGGAAACCGGCTGAGCACCCTTCCTTTAATTGAGCTTGTCATATCGTGGCCACTGGTAAATATGCTCCAGATTATAAATAGCATATCGACAGGGCTGCAGCAGCTATTTTTTGACTTCAGGTGTTTTTTTCTACCCTCCCAAGTGAAAGATACAGGTCTATTTTTAGCCTTTCCCGTTTTAGTGCTTCACCGAGGCAGACTGTGGGATGAGTGGAAGAGGGGGGGGATGGGTACGAGGATGGATAGCAGTGAAGCCCTCAGGGGAGAAGAGGATAGAGTGATAGAGGGAGGTCTCGGCATCCCAGCTAACCTCAAATGCCACATGCACACAATGGTTAGAGCACAGAAACACAGTATGGGTTCACTCAAAAGGGCTGCGCTTGTGCCTTTTTACAGCCAGCATTATAATCGAGCGCTCCTCGGGGCAGCTTTTTAACAACAAGGAGCAAGATGGAGAAATGAGAGTGAGGAAGAGAAAGCTTGAAACTTAAGGCTTCTTCTTCTTCTTCTTCCTTTTAGTCACCATCTTTTCAGGACCCATTACCAATTGGTGTATCTGGTCCCTTGCGCATGGAACAAGTTGCGTTACCGTAGCAACCTCAGGGCCGCGATGTGAAATTCGCGTTTATTTTTAGGCACAGCTCATGTGGTGTGTATGCACTATGAGGTTAAAGTGTGCGCTGATAGGGATGACATACATGGCGCGACGACGATACTATAAGATATTCCGCTTAAGTCAAGAAACACACGTTATATTTCGATTATTGTAGTATATTTGATAAATAATTTTCATATCTTTATTCATCTTAATGATAACATTCAGGAGCATATTATACAGGAAAGCATGCATAGTGACATTATTGGTATTGGAAATACACATCAAGAGATCACCTGAAAAAAATGCTTTAGAATAATGTAAAATTGCCAATTTCCTTCAAAAACACTGCTTATCAAAGTTGTTGTCTTCTACGTGGCCGTATTGAATCAGGACGAAAATATACTGGTAGAACTTTGGCTGGCACTACTTTAGAAATGCTTTCAGAATCGTTTGAAACCACTGCGACACCTGCAGAAAATATTTTCCTTTAAATTTATGTCCAGGTACTTACACCGCCTTTCATTATTTAGCGCTACTGTGGCAGTATTGATATTTGGCAGGCGAGCAAGGCTTCAGCAGTGGGAATGCTAAGACAGTCCAGAGCGTTTGGCATTTCTCCATCACTGTGCAAGCTATCCCTGTACTGTAAGCAGATCATCATTACATGAAACTACTATACTCCCATAAAGGGACACAGACACGTGTAAGGATGCCTCTGTAATGTGACCGAGGCAGCTGCGTGTGAGAATACCTTTATGGAATAAACCAGCTCAAGTCTCAAAGTCTGTTATATATATATATATATACAGTATATAAAATCGATGTGGAATTCCCGTTAGTTGCAGTTTAGATATTAAAAATCATCCACAAGAGCCTGAATATTTTGGACCATATATGGTCCAGAAGTCAGTATTTACATAGGGAAAGTTACGTGTGTTCAGAGTTGGGTTACGCAAACGCGTAAGTCAATTTTCTGCCTGCCCCATTCAGATTATGCAGATCACCTGTGTGTTGTTTACACCACCAAACGTGCCAGATTTTTCTTAAGTAGAATTGTCCAAAACAGGGTTTTTCAACAGCATCAAGACCACACAAGCACTTGTCTTTAAACCCAAACCGTTAACCCCATCTTTTACGTCTGATTTCGTCGGCTAGATCCAAAAAAGGTCATTACAGTTTACATTATATTACACAAACAATGTGTGTGATATGTGATTGATAAGATGGCAAGCATTGAAAGAAACATCTAATCTTAGGAGTCTAGTGTATTGTCATTATTTTGCTGCATGAATAGTCTTAATTGTAATTATCATATTAATCAGTGCAACTTTGGTTTAACAATATGGCTTTTACCATAATTATTCAGCAGATGATAAAATAGCACTTGATCCAGCACACATATCAGTTTGCATTTTTTAAATATTGTGCGCCTACAGTGACTTGCACATGAGATACTGAATTGAGGTCATGAAATCATAATGTGTGTCACACACACACACACACACACACACACCTGTATCCTATACATACCCTGTGATAAGAGATAAAACTCAACAGAAAAACTTGATGTTTTTGTTCATATGGCCCTATTAGCATGCAAGTCATCTCTGAATACAGTCCCTAATTTGGATTTCTTGTGCTTAATGGTGGCAAATAAAATAATTTTTATGACATTTACAAATGTCAGGACAGGCTGGAAAGACCAGCGGGAGAGAAAAATGAAGATGTTCAGCACCAGTGGATCTGCTGTCTACAAAAATCACCAGATAACAAGTTCATGACCCTGTGCAGCAAGATGTGTTTTAATTTGTATGACGCTTTCAGTAGCGCTAACAAAAAGAGTGCATAGCATTGAAAATGTTACTTATTATCTGGTTGCAGTCGCAGATGGGGAGACGTTTAATGAATCGTCAGGGGCGTTCCAGTAACATATCCATTGATCATATGACACCGTATACATGCAGCATTTTTCTCGTATAGATTATAGCGGATGTGCTGGATTTGAAAGCCCTGCACATGTTCTCGTGCGATTCTGGTTTCCGACAACACTGATCATTGAATATGATATTCATAAGAACATATTAGACAGTGCATTGATTTCAGATACAACAGCACTTGTGGTTCTTTTTTTTTTTTTTTTTTGACTATTCATTAAATGTGATTAAAAAACGTCTTTCTTATTTTAATTAGGCTAATTAGTCACCCTTGGCATAGAAGTCTTTTTCGGCAAGAGCTGATCCAGAAATTCCTATGAGGGTTTTAATGGATTAGTTAGACTGCTTTCTCTGTGTGACTGTGTATGTGACTAGATAACATTCCTTTTCTCAGGCATTCAGAATTGCGATGCACGTGAACTTGTATTCAGAACATAATATATCCTACAAGGGTGAAACACACAGGCTGTAACACACGGAAGCCAGAAGCGGTAGGGTATAAGCATGGCATATTTTATGCAGGCTATTCCAGGGATTATAGTGAAGTAGCATGGGTTAGATGACATAGCAATCAATGCTTGAAGTATAGGAACAGAGATAGATAACAAATTCAATTAAAGTTTGGTGCATTTCCATCACCACAAGGTTTCTACGTTGTGGATCTTGAGTTTTACTTGTTCCTGTGTGCCTCTTGTTAACCACGATATCGATTCTTTAGTAGCATAACAGTATATATGCACAAGATAAGGAGATAAATATGGGACTAATTATGAGAAACAGGATCAAATATAGTGTAGTGATCAAGGGGCGTAGACAAAGTGTAGACAAATCTGAAGAAAGCCAGGGAAGATTCGGTGACAGTACGGTTCCATGCTAAAGGTACAGTTTAAAAAAAAAACAAAAAAAAGGAAAAACCTGAGTAAATATTCTGAATCCTGGATCAATCATCAGGAAACCTAAACCCATGGTTCTCAAAATGGGTTCCGCGGTACTGGTACCCAGTCACTTCGTATTAGTCTCCTAGACACTGAAATAATAATAATAATAATAATAATAATAATAATAATACATACAATGATGTTGTAAAGCCCACCCACTAGGGCAGGCTTCTAGAGGCTGGTTGCTGAGATGTTCATCAGTCAACGATTTCCCAAACACTGTGCAAAGCTTGAACACTTAAGGGTTGTTTGTTGTCCATCTGGGGAAATTTTTCTGGTTTAAAGGTTTTTAAATGTGGTCAATTCCAGATGATTGGCTTGGTTTGATGGCTTGGTCACCTTTTTCCCTACATTTGATGTGCGTACTTAATATATGTGCTCACTTAACCCTCAGTATATGTGCTCACTAGAGCCAGCACCTTGCTGTCCAGAAAACTCTGCAAATCAGTGTTGGATTAAATGCCTCTTTGACTGCATAAAGCTGCCACTTTGGGGCTTTTGGTTCATTTGAAGCGGCTTCCTGCGTTAATTTGTGTAATTAAGGAGCCAACAGGCTCAGGGGCTTTGCGGCAAGAGATGATTATGTCCTCCACAGGACCCCTCCCAGAACCACATCCACTTCCCTAATTAATAGTCAGGACTACTCTGCGTCAGTTCTCTCTGGCGTGAATTTGCGTGTGGCGCCGGGGCAGGTGACGCTCGCTGATTCCAAACCTGTTCCACGCAACAGAAAACAAGGCGTCCGACTGTGAGGCCACACGGCAACTAACTGAGCTTTCGGAAGCGCCTCGGCTGCCGAAAAAGCTCTGTGAATTGGTACGCTTCTCAACCACACCATTAGTCTTCTCACCGCTCACCGAAAATATTTTACGCCACGAAGCAAGAGCACGTAGAGAAATCTATAAAGGAAATAACAGCTCATCTGAAGCCGCAGCCACGGTTACCCTTAATGTTCAATCACCGGAATGAAACAGTGTTGTGGCATCTCCTGACACCGAGCACCAAAATCTGATTAAGAGTACAATTGGATAATATGGGCTTGCTTGCTTGAAGCTTGTGGGTTATTATAAATCAGTTTTCTTCAGCTGATGTGTAAAAGCTTTGCAGTTTCTCAGAGCAGATCAGATCATATCAGTGATCTACAGAATATAAACTTTATTAGGAACATCTGTACCCCTGCTCATTCATGCAGTTATCCAATCAGAAAGTGTTAATTGCTCCAATATAAGGATAATAATACATTTTAGGATGTGCTGCTCTAGGAAAACAATAAACTTCAAAGTGGTCACAGTAACTCTGCTACACATCAGGTTGTATCACACCAGCCCACAAAAGTGTTTTATTGCTTATTAAAAAATGTACTTGACTTAGCGTTGATTGCTTGCCATATTTATCAGCTCAGTAATTCAATATCCATTTTGATTTAATCAAATTTTAATGGTTGATATTTTCCCTCCTCTGTCAACTGTCATAAGTGATAGTGTCACACACACACACTCATAGCCTCTGAAGAATACCAGGCATTTTCCCCTCTCTAAAGTACACCATGCACCAACTTAATTCAATTTGTTCAAGACAAGCCTGGCTGACCGGCCTTTCCAGCAGCAGGGCAGCCAGTGACCCCAGAAGGAGTTCCTTCAAGGTCAGATGATGCTGTTTACAAGGAGAGCAGCCGCATGGGATAAAGAGGAGACTTGCTCTTTTACGCATGACTATCACACATATGCAGCTTGACTCTAAAGATGAGACGATACGTATTGTTTCACAGAAGCTGTGTTCTTTATTCATGCTGATCATTAAATGGTCTAAGTGACTATTAAAGAATGTAACTGTACTTATAATCTTAAAGACATTTCACCACCTTCACTACGGTCTTCAGTATTTGGATTAATTAGCTTGTACTTGTAAACACAAGTTGAGGAACTACAATTCGAAACCCTTACTCATACTTTATTTTTGGGACAAAGATTGTTTGGTGTTGGACGGTTGCCTGTGTGTGAAATGCGTATCAGTAGGCTATGTATGTATCTTATTAAGATAAAGTAAAGCTGATGGTTTGTAGTGCAGTCCAGTTTTTACAATCTTCAGCTGACTCAATTTTGGTGAGACTGTACCCACTATAGCCTCAGATTCCTGTTCCTGGCTGACAGGATTAAAATCAGATGTGGTCTCATACTGTTGTTGCCCATCTGCCTTGAGATTTGGTGTATTGTGTGTTCTGAGATGCTTTTCTGCTCACCATGGTTGAAAAGAGTGGTTATTTGAGATACCATAGCCTTCCTGTCAGCTCAAACCAGTCTGGCCATTCTCCCCTGACTGTTTTTTTTTCCCCCAATTTTTTTTTTCTTTTTTTGCACCATTCTTTGTAAAATTCTAGAGACTGTTATACATGATAATCCCAGGAGATCAGCACTTTCTGGAATACTCAATCAAGCCTGTCTGGCAGAATCAACCATGCCACAGTCAAAGCCATTGAGCTCACATTTTTTTTCTCTCCATTCTGTTGTACGTCTCATTCAGGTTTTTTTTGTTGTTGTTTACTGCTGCAGTAGAGTGGGAAAGAGAGTATTTTTCCAGTGAGCTTTGATATTAAAGGGTAGTTCACCTTTCTTCTGCTCCAGGCAACCAGCTTGGCAACAGCTAATCTCCTTTTGTTTAAAGTGGAAGCGCTTCTAGCAGTAATGCCCATGTTGACTCACATTTGGCTGTACAGAACAGGGTTTTGCTGTTAATTTGTTCTATTTTTGTGACAACATTAACATACAATAATAGAAATGGCCAAAGATGTCAATCTTTTAACTTTTAAGGCTTTCGAGTTGCCATATACTGCTCATCACACAAAGTAGGTGTTTGTTCTGTGTATATATTTAATAACGCTGTCACTTACGCGTTGAAAATAGAGATCCGTTCATCAAGAGGTTCATCTTGGCCAGTGTCCTCATGCAGAAGGTTGTTTGATTTGTCACTGCACAGATCTTTCCTGGAGGTTTCCTGCCATCTGCCACTGCTGCGCATGACTGCCTGGTGACCTTATCGGTTACTACTCTTATAGGTACGAAGTCTCCCGTAGATACCTTTTTGTTGACAGACCTTAATTCGTCGTAATAACCATCTTTTAGCTTGTGGGATTTCACATTCCCTTAAGTGAAGGTGATTACAAATGGCACTCAAGACTTCTTTTTTATTTCAGTTAAGTTGCTGATGTTATATACCATAAAAATGTCCATGGAGGACATGGTATGATTTCTCACTGAAGTCCAGATTAGGGATTATGTTAAAGGACAGGAAATTCATTGTACAACAAGTGACATACAGTGTTTTGTCACTTTGGGTCTTGATTAAAAAAAATAAATCATGTAAAATGCTTTTAAAACTCAGGAAAGTCATCTAAATATCTAATTGTGATTTGCACATTGAGTACAGAAATAATACAATAATACAAACAAATAATATAACATGGTCCCATTCCTCCATTAAATTCAGTGTATACACTCACTGATTATTATACTACTATATTATATACTACTATACTTACTCTACAGAAAACCTGTATACCTGTGCATTCATGAAATGATCTAATCATCCAATCATGAGGGAGCAGCATCATGCATAAAATCATGCAGATACAGGTCAAGAGCTTCAGTGAGCTTGACTGTGGCATGGTTGTTGGTGCCAGATGGTCTTGTTTGAATATTTCAGAAACTGTTGATCCTGGAATTTTCAAACACAACAGTCTCTAGAGTTTACACCGAATGGTGTGAAAAAACAAACAAACAAAAAAAATCCGGTCAGCATCAGTTCTGCAGATGAAAATGCCTTTGAAGAAAGAGGTCATGGAGAGTGTGGGAAAGAGGTGAAGAAGCGAGTGCAGGCAGGTTGGAATGGGTGGAGAAAGGTGTCGGGAGTTCT